>JAQZBX010020851.1:0-32703 GCA_029593785.1 Cabassous unicinctus | reverse complement strand
TGCTTACAGTACACCTGAAGTATAAGATATTGTGTTAGAATTTTATTTTTTCTCAGGGATTCACTGATTCACTTTGAATAAGTGGAACTTTCTTTGGTATAGTTTGGCAAAAAGAAAATAATAGGCAAATATCTGTAAAATTATTAATTGAATAGCAATACTATGCATAAATAATTATTTCAATTTTTTAGATAAATAAGTCCTCCCTCACAAAATTTATTCGGCTATAAATAGAAATTACCATTCTGCATACTGATGCTCTGGGCAGCATGTAGACACCCCACTCCACCCCACTCCTGCCTGCATTGCTAACATCACCTCCATCCACTGTTGATATATGTTTACTCTTCACCTCCATAAAGAACTAGAAATTCTCCTGTAAGTTCTGAAATGAAATATATTAATGTCAAAAAGAAGAGGAATAACTGGTTTCATTATGTGAATACCTTCCCCATCTAGGTTTTCCATTCTAGTCTTATTAGCACTGTCTCTCACAAAATAAGTGAACAGTGCAGGAAAGAAGTGTGGTTGATACATGGTGTGAGGTAAAGGGGAAGGAAAAAAGGCACTAATAAAAATACTCACATGACAATATTGTCTTCTTATGCTAAAATGGCAGGTCAGAAATTCTGGGAAGTATAAAAACCTGATTCAGGAGCAAGTAAGCACAAGTGGGGAGATCTACTTGAAATACTGACATCCTGAGAGGAATCATTCTATTTTATAATAAGTGCTTCCATATACAGTTCCTGATGACATTAGGGAAAATCCATGGGAGGAGAGTCTTTGGCATCTATAATACACATTGCCCAGAGATAATTTGTGGATGATAATTGATTCCAGATAATGAGAGAAGAAGACCTAAGTAAAATCTATGCATGCACACAAGGTTTGTATGTCAATAAACAATACTATATTGAATCTGTGAAATGAATTGCTGAAGATTAATTAGGCAATAATTAAAATAGAAATAAAATTGCAATCCTCCCAATATCATTTTGATTCTTATGGTGAAATGTTTGATGATCCTAAACATCAAAGAGGAGACCAGAGGCCCAGAATCTGGTTTCAACCCAACCTCAGAAATAAGGTGTTTCTGGTTTAATATTTGTAAAATATTTCCTCAGTTTTCCTTCTGAAGCAATGCTCTGATTTTCACTTGAAGTATAAGGTATTGTGTTAGAATTTTATTTTCTCTCAGGGATTCACTAATTCACTTTGAATAAGTGGAACTTTCTTTGGTATAATTTGGCAAAGAGAAAATAGTAGGTAAATATTTGTAAAATCTCAAAATTTTGGCTGGAGTAAATGACAAAACAGCTCTTCTGAAATTCTTCAAAATGTCAACATGAAATTATGAAACACTATTTACATACCTGGTGTCCAACACCAGTACTGAGGCCTGTGAGGTCCATGAGTGACTTTTCAGCTCTTCACATCACTTCTTCTCTTGTGACTCAGTTTCTTCATCTGTTAACATGTTAACAATGATGTCCACCTTTATAAGCCTTTTGAGATGTGACACAATGGAATATGTAAAGCATTCAGAATGAACCTGGTAAAAAGTGCATATTAGAAGGCAGTAAAACATCTGCTGTTTAATCATCAAAACAATGATATTGAGTACATGAGTCAGATCCCATCAGGAGAATGTAAGCCTTCCCTGGATCTTAGGCATACTCAATGATTTTGGCATTGATTTCCAATTTAATTAATTAAATATGGTCAGACAATTGGCTCTCAGTGATTAAAAACTGATGACATATGCTTAATTTTCATGCAGCATTTTATCTACTATGGTACACTGCAATACTCACTTGAAAATAATGTATACTCTGGATTCTTAGGCATGACACTGTATATGTGCTAATTAGGATGAGTTAGTCATTTGTGCTGTTCAAGTCTAAACATTTTTTGTTATGTTTTATATCCTAAATGAATTTTATTTATTCATATAAACTATTATTTTGGGGTGTTTAAAAATTCTCTTTTGGTTATGTCATTTTGTGTAATATATATTTATAAGAAATATTAGCAGGCACATACAAATTTGGAATTGTTAAGTGTTTCTATTGCATTGAACCATTTATCATATTGCAAAATTTGTATTAGCATTTTGTTATATTTCTTGCCTTGAAGCCTACAGTTACTAACAACAATTTGATCATTCAGCCACACAAGATATCTTCTTTAAATTTTTAAATTTTTATTTTTTCATTTAAAAATATTTTATTGAACTAAATCATTCATACATGAACATACATAAGCAATAAGGGTATAGTAAAAGTTGTGAACTTATAAACAAACATGTATAACAACATACTGGGCTCTCATATATCACCCCACCAACAACACCTTGCATTGTTGTGAAACATTTGTTACAAATTATGGAAAAGGATCATTAAAATATTACTACTCACTGTAGTCCTTATCTGTATTTGGTGTATTTTTCCTCCAACCCACTCTATTAGTAACACCCGATGTTAGTATTATATAATTGGTATAGTTCATGAGAGAAAACTCTCATATCTGTTCTGTTAACCACCGGCTATATTCAGCCACTGGACTTACTATGTTACACTGTCCTATGCCTTATACAATTCATTGAATGTATACATTCAGTGGCTATAATTATCATCACCAAGTTTACTGTCACACACCAAATGTCTTTTGCTTGTGTTCACATTACTTATATTTTTCCATAATTCATTGCATTTAATTTTCAACATATATATTCCTTTTTAAACAACATAAGTTTACATCATGTATGTATAAATATTCTGAAAATTGTTTTCATTGAGTTGAAATTTTTAGGTTGTTTATATTAAAATAATTACTCTTTCATGTTGGGTTTATGTTTGCTATGATGTTTGTTTTCATTTCTTAGCTGCTAAAGCAAGTACCACAAAATGGGTTGGCATAACAAAAGAAATTTATTGGCTCATGGTTTCAGAGGTTAAAAAGCTTGCTAGAAACTTTTGGAATTCCTTGGCTTTACCATCACAATGCAAAGCATGTGGAAATGTTTACTTCTTTCTATTCTAGATTCTGTTGGCTTCCAGCTTCTGGCTGCTTGTCAGGACTTTTCTTTCTCTGCCTTTCTTTATAAGACCATCAATATTAGCATGAAGACCCACCTTTATTCTGTTGGGCCACACTTTACATCAAAACTTCTTATTTACAATGGGTTCACACTTACTGGAATGGATTAAGATTAAGATTAAAACATGATTTTCTGGGATACATAATTCCATGCCACCTCAGTTTGTTTGTGTTTGATATTTGCCTCATTTGTTTCTTGCCATATTTTTCTCAATGGATTAATAAAACGTATTTCACTTTATTAATATTTCTCCTCTGTAGCATTTTGACATTATTTATGAATTCCAAAACATAAATATTGCATTATGTTTGTAAACTGATCCATTCCTCTGGGCATGATTAAATTATGATTAGGGCTTTGATTGAGCTATGTCAGTAGGGCTTTGAGTCCCCACTCCTTGGTGGGTGGGGACTCACAGAAAAAGATATGGCAAAGGACAGATTTGGATTTCTGATGCTGAGGTTTGAGATGGAGCCTGAGAAGTGAACACACAGGAGAAGAACACAGAGTAACAGAGATGGCTCTTAGACAAGGCAGAAACCCTGGGGAGAGAGACAGAGCCAATTGCCTGATGGTCTACAGCTGGCCTTGTGGAGAGAGGCAAAGCCTAGAGAGCCTCATAGTCTACAGCTGACCTTGTGGAGAGAACACAGCAGCTGAGCCTGGAGAGAACTGGAGCCCTAGGAAGACACGAACCCAAGAAGCCTGAACTCTTGGCAGATGTTGGCAGCCATCTTGCTCCAATATGTGGCAATAGTCTTTTGTGAGGGAAGTATCTTACACTTTAAATTCAGGTAATTGTAAGCTTCTGCCCCAAATAAATACCCTCTACAAAAGCCAGCAGATTTCTGGTACTTTGCATCAGCATCCCTTTAGGATGACTAATACAGAATTTGTTACCAGAGAATGGGGAAGTGCTTTTGCCATTACCAAAATGCTAGAAAGGTTTTATAAATGGGTAAGGGGTAGATTTGGAGGAATTGTCAAATGCTTGGTAGAAAAGACATATAGTGCTTTGAAGACACTATTGATATTGATACAGATGGTAAAGAGACTTTTTATGGTGCCTTAGAAGTAAATGATGAAACTATTATTGGAAACAAGAGGAAAGGTGATCTGTGTTTTAAAATTGCAGAGAACATAGCAAGATTGCCTCCTGATGTTTTATGGAATGCAGAATTTGAAACTGGCAAGCCTGAGTCTTTAGCTGAAGAACTTTCCAAGGTAAATTTGGAGAATGTGGCTTGGTGTCTCCTTGCAGGTTACAGCAAAATGTGAAATGAGCAAGATAAGCTGAGAACTGAACTGTTGGGCACAAAGAAAACAGAAACTGATTCCAGAACTTCAAGTCTCTGGAAATCAAGCCCCCAGATGATAGTTTCCCATTTGAGGACTTAACTAACTTGGAACTTGTAAATCAGGATTGAAGATGCAGTTATCTTGGAAAGATTTGTGGAAAGTCTTACTGTGTGATGGCTTGGATCCCTGCTTCCTACATGCTAAACGAACAAAAATTTTGAGAGAGCTTTATGAACCAAACTACTGTCAGCCTGAACAAAACAGACATTGAAAGGAGAGACTGAAGGAGAAACAGCTTTAAGAGGAAAATCATGGAAGCTGACATCTGGAATTAAGACATTGCCTTGGGCCAAGAGAGGAACCCCACCCATCTGTACTGAGAGGTTGAGTTTGCCGTGGCAATTGAAAAGGGTAGATGTTCCTGCCCAAAGTTCAGGAAGAGTTTTGCCATCCCAGTGGAAAGTGTGGGTCCCCATGTGGCCCTAAGGAGAAGAAACCATCATCTTAAAAATGTCTCTCAGACTTTGACATCTACGGAAGTACACCCTTCAGGTTAATGGATCTATAAATATCCCTTGACTCATATTTCCCTCCCAGTTTCTCTTTATGATAATGCAAATGTTTACCCTTTGTCTCCTTGTGTATTGGAAGCAGGTAAATTGTTTTGCCACAGATAATAGATGTAGCAAAGGACAGAGTTGGAGTTCTGATGCTGAGTTTTGAGCTGGAGCCTGGGAAGTGAACACACAGGAGAAGAACAGAAAGGAATAGAGGTGACTCTTAAACATGGCAGAAGCCCTGGGGAGAGAGACAGAGCCATTTGCCCGATAGCCTACAGCTGGCCTTGTGTAGAGAGGCAAAGCCTAGAGAGCCTTACAGTCCACAGCAGAACTTCTGGAGAGAACACAGCAGCTGAGCCTGGAGAGGAATGAATACCCGGTAAGAGAGGGACCCAAGAAGCCTGAACTCTTGGCAGATGTTGGCAGTCATTTTGCTCCAACACATGCCAGTAGACATTGGTGAGGGAAGTAACTTACACTTTATGGCCTGGTAACTTTATTCTACCCCAAATAAATACACTTTATAAAAGCCAACAGATTTTTGGTATTTTGCATCAGCACCAATTTGGCTGACTAATAAATACTTTAGTAGTCATTTAGTCATAAAGCACGTATCTCATTTTTAGTTATTATCCTAGAGATTTCAATATTCTTCACCCACTCATTACTGTCTGCTTTAAGTTACTATTTTCACAACTTTCAGAATGCATATATTTAACCTTCCCAGTGCATGTCATTCCTTGTTATATCCAGTGATTTAATCTGGAATGATTTCCATTTAACCTCAAGAACTTCTGTTAACATTTCTCATAGAATACAGTTGATGGAATTATATTTTTCTCTGCTTTTTTTCATCTGAATAGAAATTTACTTGTTCATAGGTTTCAATATCCCCATGACATAACCATTATTTTGACTTTTGTTGTTGATTTCTATTATTACTCTTGAACTATATAAAAAGAAAATTAAAAGTATATTCTTTTTAAAATCTGACAGCATTTTCTCACCATATATCTATCAGATTATTCCATTTATTGTATCACTGGTTTCATATTTTTGCTAGGAGTATTTACCTGTATGAGCAATTTACTGATTATTTATCCATTTTCCTAATAATGGTTATTTTGGTCATTACTGGATTTTGGGTATTAGAAAAATAAATCCCATATAAAAATGGCTGTTTGTGACTTTTTTGTTAATCAGAAACACACCCTACTCTTTTGTTTATTGAAGATAAACTGCAAGATCATGAAGTAGGTGTATGTTTTGACAGAGTAGGCACTAACAAGTTGTTCCTAAAGTGATGACCCCATTTCACACTCCCACTCTTTTTGTACTAGGATTCCATCTCCTTCACATACATGTCAAAATTTGTACCCAGATTCCTTAAAACTTTAGGAAATCTAGTAGGTGTGTAATGGTATAACACAGAACATTCAATCTTCAGTTCCAAGATAATTATTCATGTTAAGTACATTTTCATAAGCTTCTCAGGCAATTAGAAATTCTGTTTATGAAATGGTTTTTCAACTCTTTTGTTCATTTTAATATTGGATTTGCCATAGGAGTTGTTCATATCCTGGATAAAAATCAGTCATCATACTTTATTTTTAATAACTTCTAATCCAATTTATGACTTCCTTTTAATCTCAATTAATGGGATCAGTCAATGAACAGAAATTCACAATTTTATGAAGTATAATTTCATTTGTTTTTACATTAATGGTAGGATCTTTATTAAGATGATTCATAAATTCCTGCCTATTCCAAGGAAGGAAAACCCTTTCTAGAAGCCTTGTTTGTGTCTCATGTTTGTTTGTTTGTTATATTACCTTTATCAATAGATAAACATATTTCCAGTCTTCTACTTCATATTAACATTTAAAAATTTGAGAAGTATGTAAAATTATTTTTTTTCAATATAGGTATGATTTTTTTCTGGAATCTTTTATTGAAAGGGCTGTTCTTCTGCCCTTTGAATTGACTTGTTGCCTCATTATAAATAAGGGCAAAGTATGTATGTGTATCTATATGTGCAATCTGTATTCTGTTCCATTGGACTATTTATCAGTATTTTCACCAATACCATTTGAGTTAAATACTGATGCTCTGTAAAAATCATTAATTCTGTCACTGTAAATTATCCAACTTAATTTATTCTTCAAAACTGTCTATTTTTTAATGTTTGTAATTATGAATAGCTAATTTTAAATAAATTGAACACACATAAAGAAAATCTACTTGCATTTTTATTCATATTTTATTGGATTGAGTAGATATTTTGGTAAAAACTAATATCTTAAAAATGTAGAGCTTTCTTATATATGAATTAGATCTTTCTCTCCATATTCAAGTCTTCTTTAATTTTTCACCATTATATATTCTAGTGGTCATGAATAAATTGTGTATTGTATTCATTAGATTCATTTTACCATGTTTGATAAGGTTTGGTGGTAACTTTTACTTTATTTTTAACTAATTATTGGATGCCATATTTAAAAAAGCACACACCTAGTTTCAGGGAGAAATACCAGTAAAACTAGCAAATTTAGTTCTAAGAGCCTATCCTAGCACAGAAAATCAAGAAAAATCAAGAAAATCTGTCAGAATCAACTTTTTCAGAATTCTGAAATATAATCAATTGTGTACAACAATGAAACTGACTAAATAAAATCACAGCAATTTAGACACTGGCAGGTGAGTTTACTGAGGTTTTACCTTAAATTATCATGCTGCCATACCAGGAAACACTTTGTCTTGAAGATGGCAGCCCACATTCCTTGGGAATGTAACTAATTTGGGAGGGAGAACAGCAGATCATTGTAAAATGATTTGTGTTTATCTCTGTTGGCCTATCAATGGTATTCTTAAAGAATTAATGCAAGTTACTTACTTTTGTGTCAGCTGAGAACTCCCTCAGAGAAAATTGTAGCTGTGCAGATGAAATTTCTTGAAATGATTGAAAGATAATTTAAGAAACTGTTGTAAGCTGGATGTGGAGAATATAGTTGAGGCAAATAATAGACTGTAAGACTGGGAGGAAAACCTAGGGAGAGAGTCGCTTTGGGGAATAATGGCTTTGTAAAATATGAGATGTATAACAAAGAAACTACAAAAAATGTAAATGAGCCAGGCAGGATAGATGCTCAGAAAAGACATGAGAATACACTAAGCTTTCACTTCTAACTAATCTATAGACTCAAAACATAGGAATTCAAGACTAAGGAAAGTTTTAAAGAACTTGGCTAAGAATTGAAGGTTTTCCCCAAACTAGCCAAAATATTGATGAGACCAGGAGAGCTTTTTCTGTTTTTCTTTTTCTTCTCTTTTCCCAGGCTCCAATTGTTTAAAAAAATCTCTGTAATGGTAGTAGCTGACCACAAATTAAAGAAGCAGAAATGACAAAAGCACACACAACAAAAAGCACTGTACAACAAAAACAATGAAGCTTAATATAAACTATGGAATACAATTAGTAATATAATTATAAAACTGCTTTTTATCAATTATTTCAAAGATACCACACTAATGAAAATGGTAATAGGGAAATATGTATGCATGATTAGTCTATAAAATATCTCTGTATTTTCTGAATGATTTTTCCATAAACATAAAAGCTTCTCTTAAAAAAAAAAAGACTTAATAGACAACCATTGTCACCAAAATGCATGGTAAATCACCCTGATGAATATCTCAACTTGGAAATGGGGGAAAAAGGGAGAATAAATTTTCTCAAAACACTGGCCATTGGGTTAGACAGATAAGGCTCAGCTCTTACTGAAACAATGGATAAAAAAGAAAGGCTGACTTGGGGACCTGCTTAGGAGAACAACAGATGAGGACACTGCTTTACAACTCCCGGGAGAGTGAGGGACAGAGACGTGAAGAAACCAAAACAGTAGATTGTGATTTATTAAATATCCCAGCCACTGGGAAGGGCTACCCTTTCCAAGCCCTGAGATATTAAGTGAGGGTGAAACTTCCAGCAAATTCCATCTAACTGAGAAGAGAGCAGAATCTTTCTCCCTGCCAGCTGCTTTCAATATATATAGAACAGGAATGTGCTATGAGCCATCTAGGAGGGTACTAGAAAGATAAATAAGCCAAAGGAAAACCATGAGTTGCTCACTCCTGTGGCTGGAAGGGGCACATATACCCTGTCCTCAAGGCAAATAACTTAAGTGAAGCTGCTGGCTCCCTACTCTGAATGGAGGGTGAGGGTGGAATCCCTGGGAGGAAGAGGAGTCTGGGAGGGTGGAGAGTGGTTTCTCTGCCATGAGTTTGGCCAGCTGAGCCTTCTTTGAAACTTGGAATGGACCCTCACTTAACAGGGAGGGTGAGGGGGATCTCCCCAGGAAGGCTGTCACACCCAGCCACCCAGATAAAGAGAGAAATTAAATTAGAGAGGAAGCAGGGACAGAGAACCACCTAATCAGCAGGACTCTGCCAAACTGCAAGGAATCTAACCTACCCATGGGAAAGGGACCAGACAGATTTCTGAAAGGCTAACTAACCTAAGGAAGTAGTTAGGGGACCTGCTGTAACCCTAAGCAGGTCCCCAAGGCAGTGGAAGAATCACTGCCTTGTATATACAAGGTCCCTGATTTGATTCCTGACTCTTCTTAGTGCAGTGATCCAAGCTGAAACTTTATGACAGGGAAAATATAGACATTCTTTTTGTATTAGCTTTTCTTGGATCTCTCTCTCTCTCTTTTTAAAGTTTCCTTTTAAAATTTTTCCTTATTTTATTCACTAAAACCCAGTTCAAAACCTGCGGAGGATAGGATGCAGGCTGATTGATTGATGAACACAAGTAACCTGAGAAGATCTTTAGGGGACTAAGAGGGAAGGCTGCTTTTCCATGTTTATTTTTGTTTTTTGTTCTTTTTTTCTTTCCCCCTTTTAAAAATTATTTGCTGCTGTCTTGTTCCTTGTTTGTTGTGTTTTCCCTTTCTTTGTTTCCCTGTTTTGTTTTTTTTAATTTTCTTTGTTTGCTGATTTTTTCTACCTACACTATTTCTTTTCTGTCTCTTATCTTTCAATCTTTTGTTTAATGTTGTTCTTTCATTCCATCTCTTTTTACTTAGTCTTCAATTTTTCTTGTTTATATTTTTCTTTCTTATTTTTCTCTGTTTTCTTTCTTTTTTTACTATTTGTCTTTCCCTCTTTTATTTTTTCTTTTCCTCTCTTCTCATCATTCTTGCCTTTTAATTCATTATATAATTTTTTTCTCTATTCTAGTTCTCATTTCATATTTTCTATTT
Organism: Cabassous unicinctus; assembly: GCA_029593785.1. Taxonomy (NCBI): domain Eukaryota; kingdom Metazoa; phylum Chordata; class Mammalia; order Cingulata; family Chlamyphoridae; genus Cabassous; species Cabassous unicinctus. Next base: position 22,477 of record JAQZBX010020851.1, on the reverse strand, counting down.
CACTTTCTTATTCTTATTCCTCTGTAGTTCTTACTCATGTTAATTATTCATTTCCCTAGGTTGTGTATGGTTCCTCTTCCAACTTTTCTGTTATTATTACTATTACTCTTTTTCTCTTCTTATCTCTTTCCTTTGCTCTTACCCTAATTTTTTCCCCAAGGGAACATACACAACAGCAAGGAAATAGAATAAGAGGAATGAAGGGTCAGAGTGAAACCTTATCACATACACAAAAACAACAACAAAATAAAACCCTAGAGTAGATAGAGAAGCTAGTCAACTGAATAAACCTATCAATATAAACAGATGCTGAGACACCAACAATAAATTACAAGCCATACTAAGAAACAAGAACACATGGCCCCGTCCAATGAACAAACTATAAGCCAGGAGGAGATGCAGAACATGGGGCCACTAATCAGACATGTCCAAACAAGACTCATGAATCAAGTTAATGAAGTGAACGAAGAGATTAAGGATATTAAGAAGACACTGGGAGAACATACTGAAGAAATTGTAAATATAAATAAAAAGACAATGGATATGATGATGATGAATGGCATGACCCAAGAAATAAAAAATACACTGGAAGCACATAACAGCAGATTTGAACAGGCAGAGGAAACAATCAGTGATGTGGAAGACAGTACGGGTGAAATCAGACAGATAGTAGAAGAGATAGATAAAAAGATAGATAAAATCCAGCAGGGACTTAGGGATTTGAATGACAACATGAAACACACAAGCATATGTATTATAGGCATCCCAGAGTGAGAAGAGAAAGGAAAGGGGCCAGAAGGTGTGTTGGAGGAAATAATGACTGAAAACTTCCCAACCCTATTGAGGGACATAGATGCATATGTCCAAGAAGTGCAGCACACACCCAACAGTATAAATTCTAACACACATACTCCAAGACATATTCTTATCAAATTGTCCAATGCTCAAGACAAAGAGAGAATTCTGAAAGCAGCAAGAGAAAAGAGATCCATCACATACAAGGGGAGCTCAATAAGATTAAATGCTGATTTTCATCTGAAACCATAGAGGCAAGAAGGAAGTGTTATGACATAGTTAGGGTGCTAAAAGAAAGAAAACTTCCAGCCAAGAATTCTCTATCCAGAAAATATGGCATTCAAAATGAGGGATAGTTCAAAATTTTCACAGATAAACAGAAAATAAGAGGGTTTGTCAATTAGAAACCTGCCCTTCAAAAAATACTAGAGGGAGTTCTGCAGTCAAAAGGGAAAAAAAAAACAGGAGAGAGAGAGTTGCAGGAGAGTGTAAGAACAACTGAAAAAATAAAAAGAGAAATAAAACACATTTTGGAATACATAAACCTAAAGAAAATATGACTAATGCTAGTAACACCTTGACAGTAATAACATTGAATGTTAATGGATTAAACTTATCAATCAAGAGGCACAGATTGGCAGAATGGATAAGGAAATATGACCTGTCTATGTGCTGATTATACAAAACCCACCTTAATCTCAGGTGAAAGTGAATGGCTGGAAAACAATTTTACATGAAAACAACAACAACAAAAAAGGGCAGAAGTAGCTATACTAATATCAGTCAAAATAGACTTTAAATGCAAAACTATTATAAAAGACAAAGAAGGACACTATATACAAATAAAAGGGGTAATATATCAAGAAGAAAGAACAATCATAAACACTTATGCACCTGACCAGGGTGCCTCAAAATAAATGAGGAAAAAATTGGAAAATCTAAGTAGAGAAATAGCTCTCTCTACAATTATAGTGAGGGACTTTAATACATCATTATCACCATTAGACAGAACATCTTGACAGAGAATCAATAAAGAAAAAAGACTTTGAATAATATATTAGGAGATCTGGACCTAATAGATATTTACAGAACATTACTCTCAAATACAGCAGGATATACATTCTTCTCTAGAGCAAAATGATCATTCTCTAGGATAGCCAAAGACATACTGAAAAAGAAAAATTAAATCAGAGGAATCACACTACCTGACTTTAAAAGATAATACAAGGCTGCAGTGCTCAAAATTGCATGATATTCACACAAGGTTAAACATATTGACCAAGGGAACCAATCTGAGTGTTTTGATATAGATCCTCACATATACCATCACCTGATTTTCAACAAGGCCACCAAGCCCATTCAACTGGGCGAGAGTGGCTTCCTGTAAAAATAGTCCTTGGAGAATTGGATATCCATATCCAAAAGAATGACAGAGTATCTCATGTTCTTTGCAAAAATAACTCAAGACTGATCAAAGACCTAAATATAAGAGCCAAGACAGTAAACCTTCAAGAAGATAATGTAGGGAAGCATCTATGTGATCTTGTAGTAGGAAATGATTTCATAAACTTTACAGCCAAAACACAAGCAAAGAAAAAAAAATCGATTAATAGCACCTCCTCAAAATTAAAAAAAAACCACAACTTTTGTACCTCAAAGGAGTTGGTCAAGGAAGTGAAAAGGCAGACTACTCAATGGGAGAAAATATTTGGTATTCATATAACTGATAGAGGCTTAATATCCAGCATATATAAAGAAATCCTACACATTGAAATAAAGACAAACAAGTCATTTAAAAATGGGCAAGTAATTTGAATAGACACTTATCCAAACAAGAAATGTAAATGGCTAAAATGCACATGAAAAGATGCTCAATAGCAGTAGCTATTAGGGAAAAGCAAACCAAAACTACAATAAGATATCTTCTTACACCTATTAGACTGGTGGCTATTAAAAAAACAGAGGACTACAAGTGTTGGAGAGGATGTGGAATAATAGGAACCCTAGTCCACTACTGGTGGGAATGTAGAATGATGCAGCCATTGTGGAGGACAGTTTGGCAGTTCCTCAGGAAGCTAACTATAGAATTGCCATATGATCCAGCAATCCCACTGCTGGGTATATACCCAGAAGAATTGAAAGCAGGGACACGAGCACATATATGCACACCAATATTCATAGTGGCATTATTCAATATTGCAAAAATTTGGAAACAACCCAAATGCCCATCAACAGATGAATGGATAAAAAATCTATGGTACATACATATAATGAAATATTACTCAGCTGAAGGACCTTATGTTGAGTGAAGCAAGCCAGGCATGAAGGATAAATATTACATGACTTCACTGATATGAATTAAGCCAATTGAGCAGGCTCACAGAGTTAGAGTCTGGAAGATAGTTTTGCAAGATGCAGAAAGGGATAAGAAGGTTGTGAGTCAATGCTCAAATGGGCAAAATGATTGATAAGTTGAAAATGTGCAATTGTGTAGTGGATGGGCATAATAAGTGGTGCAGTGATGCTATTGGGCTGTGTGGAGCTGGTCTGTGAGGGGGTAGGATGGGGTGGGTGAGTTAGATGGCCCATGGAACCAGAGTGAAGGTTGGAGGGGTGCATGTGAACTCTGAGGATTTGTGGGTATGTGGTTGAAACTACAATGCTGAGAATGTTCTCTTGGCAAATTTGGCAGGGGAGGATTACTGGTTTAAGGTGTTGTATCTGGGGGGCATGCAGGACAGGTCATACTTGGGGCAGACTTTTAGGAGTTTGTAGCATTCATCTTGTCATAGTGTGTTGTAGCAGAGGATTGAGACTCACATAACGAGAAGGAAGGTGTTGGACTCCCATCCTGAGGAGTCCTGCTATGATCTCAAATAGAGGGGTGGGAATCCGTTGAGATCATAGGCAATGCCTAATAAGGAAGGACAGACCAGAATGATAAGTCATCAACGTTGATGCAAGTAAATATAAATCTGGTCCTTCAATGAGTTAATCTTGGTGGTTACCACAGGTCCTGAAAGGAGAGGGAAGAAGGAGTAGAATAGATGGAACACGGGAGAATTTAGGGATGGTGAAATTGTACTACATGATCCTGCAAGGATGGATACAGAACACAGTAAAGTTCATCAAAATTTATAAAAGTGTATGGTCCAAAATTTAAACCCTCATGTAAATCATGGAACATGGTTAGTAGCAATGTTTCAATATTTGTGCATCATTTGTAACAAACACACCATCCACATGTAAAATATTATTAATAGGGGAGGGTAAACCAGCAAGATGTTGCCAAAGTAAGGAACTCCTATAGTCAGCTCGTGCTACAGGGCAGTTAGTAATCACCCAGAGCTATCTAAAGCACCTGCTTGGGGGCTCCAGGAGACCAGAAGAGCATCCTGCAACATCCTTGAATGAATGGAAGGAGGAGACTGCCTGTTTCAGTTGGACAGTTTGATGTAATTATGAATTCCAAAAATATAATTGGATCATGCTTGTAAACTGATATGCTAATCTGGACATGATTAAGTTATGATTAGGGTGTTGACTGGGCAACGTCAGTAGGGTGTTGAGCTCCACCCCTTGGTGGGTGAGGGAAGAAAATATAAAAGGCATGGCAAGAACAGAGTTGAAGCAGTTTTTAAGAAGCAGTTTTGATGTTGGAAAGAAGGCCCCAGGAGAAGAGAAGTGAGCCATTCGCCTGATTGTCTACAGCTGACCTTGTGGAGGAATCAGAAGAGCTAAGCCCCGAGAGAAATGCAGCCCTGGGAAGAGAGGAAACCCAAAAGACTGAACCCAGGCAAACATCGGCAGCTGTCTTGCTCTAACATGTGGCAATGGACTGTGGTGAGAGAAGAAACTTAAAGCTTTATGGCCTGGTATCTGTGGATTTCTACCACAAATAAATACCCTTTATAAAGACCAACCCAAAATTTTTGGTATTTCACATTAGCACCCCTTTGGCTGACTAATACACTGCCCATCTGCAAAGATTCATAAGTACAGCACTCCACGCCTCAGAGGCCAGTGCCCATCCTCCACTTGTGTCACAAGTTGCCTCATGAACTATTCCATGGCTGAAATTGGAAGCTCCATTTCCCAAAAACAAGGGAGGAAGAGACAGGTGGGCAACAACTTCAGCTACTGATTAGTAAATTTAGTGGGCTAAAATACAATCTTAAGAACAGCTAAAGTTTGAACCTGTGCAAGACAGAAAGATGCTGGTAGCCACCATTTTAACTCCACCCTTGGCATGAGGGGAAATGGGGTGGACTGAAAATCACCCCACTGGCTGATAGGGATTGGCTTCTTTCCATCCAGATCAGCTTGCAGCTGTAGCATAAGCCTCAGCCCCACCTTTGGCAGGGAGGAAGCTGGGGTGGGGGTGGTGGTCCTGCACCAGCCTCTCCAGGAAAATACAGGCCAGGCCATGGAGACTGGTGATCATCCTGCTCTGGTAGCACAAGCCACCTCAGGAGCTATTCTGTGGCTGGAGTTGGAATCTCCATTTCCAAAAAACAGTGGAGGAAGAGAAGGTTAGCCACCGACTTCAGCTACTGATAGTCAATTTGGCTGGCTGAAGTATAACCCTAAGAGCAGCTAAAGTTTGAACCTGTCCAAGTAGGAAAGAGGCCTGTCGCCACAATTTTGACTCCACCCCTGGCATAAGGGGAAACCAGGCTGATTGAAAATCAGTGATAGTAGAGACAGGTTTGAAGAAACAGCCTCTGAAAGTGAACATAGATAGAATAGATAGAAGAAAAGAATGCAAAACATTGAACAAGTTCTCTGGGAACTAAATAACAGAAAGAGACATACAAACATATGTGTCATGGGTGTTCCAGAAGGAGAAGAGAAGGGAAAAGGTGTAGAAGAAATATTTGAAGAAATAATGGTAGGAAATTTCCCAACTCTAATGAAGGACATAGATATCCATGTCCAAGAAGCATGACATACTTTCATCTGAATAAATCTGAAGAGACCAACTCAGACACACTAATCAGAATGTCAAATGCCAAATACAAAGAGAGAATTTTAAGGGAAGCAAGAGAAAAGCAATGCATAACATATAAGGGATACCCAATAAGATTAAGTGACAATTTCTCATCAGAAACCGTGGAGGCAAGAAGACAGTGGTATGATATATTTAAAGCACTGCAGGAGGAAAACTTCCAGCCAAGAATCTTATATCCAGCAAGGTTCTCTTTTAAAAATAAGGGTGAGTTTAGAATATTCACAGATAAACAGAAACTGGGAGGGTTTGTAACCAAGAGACCAGCTTTGCAGGAAATACTAAAGGGTGTGCTACAGTCTGAAAAGAAAAGATAGGAGAGAGAGGCTTGCAAGAGTGTCTAGAAATGAAGATTATTTCAGTAAAAGTAACTAAAAGTGTCAAAAGAGTGGTGAAAATAAAATATGACAAATAAAACCCAAATATTTTGTAACAAACTTAACCAACGATGTAAAGCACTTGTATTCAGAAAACTACAACTCATTATTAAAAGAAATAAAAAACAACTTTAATAACTTGAAGAACATTCCGTGTTCATGGGTTGGAAGGATAAATATCACTAAGATATCAATTCTATCCAAATCGATATACAGATTCAAAACAATCCTGATAAAAATTCCACCAGCATTTTTAAAACAAATGGAAAACAAAATTATCAAATTTATTTTGAACAGTAAGGGGTCCTGAATAGCCAGAAACACCTTAAAAAGGAAAAGCAAAGTTAGAAGACTCTCACTACCGATTTTAAATCGTATTACTTACCTACAGTGGTAAAAACAGCATGGTCAGGTCATAAAGACCCATAGAGCAATGGAATCAAATTGATGGTTCAGAAAAAGACTTATATTTATGGTCAAGTGATTTTTGACAAGCCTGTCAAACCCACCCAGCTTGGGCAGAACAGTCCATTCAACAAATTGTGCTGAGAGAACTGGATGTCCATAGTTAAAAGAAGGAAAAAGGATCCCTATCTCACACCTTACACAAAAATGTAATCAAAATGTATCACAAAACCTAAATATAAAATAAAAACTATACAGCTTCTAGAAGAAAATGTAGGAAAATATCTTCAAGATCTGGTGGTATGTGGTGGATTCTTAAAGGAGATAGGAGGACTGAGATGGACTTCTGATGTTTAATGTATGTAGAAGTTTTAATTAACTTTACTGTAAAAGTGTAGAAATGTATAGAGTTGATGGTAACACATAGTGAGTAACAGCTGGTTTCTAAATGGGAATGCGGCTGAAAAGAATAGTATAGGGATGTAAAGGCCAATTGAAAGAAAGCTAGAGAATAACTTAGGGACTGAATAACACAGTAAAACCAGAGGATTGTGGTTGATGGTACAGATGCAAGAGTGTTCTTTGTGAGCTAGAGCAGATGTACATCACTGTTGCTGGATGGTGTGAATGTGGAGAAGCTTGGGAAAAATACAACTGGAGTGATCCATGGACTGTGGTTAGCAGTAATAATGTAATATTCATGCATCTAAGCCAAAGATGTACTGTGTTGATAAAGGGGGAGTATGGGAAAAGTGTGCCAAATGTACACCATGGACCTCGTAATAGTCTGATGATATTATCTCATAATCTGGAATAAATATTATACCATGTTGTGTGTTGATACAGGGGTGTTGTATGGGAATTCTGCACATGTGCATGATTTTTCTGTAAGTTGATAACTTCTGACATAAATATATATTTAAAAAATAATAAGGTGGATTGGGGGAAAAGTACACCAAATGTAAGATAAGAACTATAGGTAGTAGTAAGATTTTGACAATAGTCTTTCATAATTTGTAAAACATGTCTCACAACAATGAAAGGTGTTGTTGTTGGGTTGATGAATGAGGCGCCTGTATGATGCTATGCATGTTTGCTTTGTAATTTCACAACTTTTACTATACACTTATTGTTTAGGTATGTTCATGTAAAAATGATATAGTAATAATAATAATTATGATTACAAAGAAAATAGGTGGATTGAGGGAAAAATACACCAAATATAAAAAATTTGCATTAGTAGTAATATTTTGAGGATGCTCTTTAATCATTAGTTTAAAATGTTTCACAACAATGGAAGGTATTGATGGTAGGGTGAAGTATGAGAGCCTTATATGATGTCATGTATGTTTGTTTTGTAAGCTCACAGCTATTATTATACACTTATTGTTTATGTATGTTTATGTAAGAGTGATATGCTTTAATAATTTTTTTAAAAAAATTCTATTAATAAGGGAAAGGGGGAAAGAGAGAGGGTGTTAGCTATATGGGAATCACCTATATTCTGCATGTCACTTTTCTGTAACCTAAAGCTTCTTTGAAGACAAAATGAAAACAATAAGACATTGGGTGAAAAATTAGAAGCAAATGTCATTGTACATACAAGACAACAAATCTTACAGTGATGAAAGACATGCTAAATTTTTAAATTTTTATATTTTATATTTTTATATTATCTTAAAAAATTTTTGTATTTTATTTATTTTTAAAACCATCATTATGTCATCATCCTATTAATTCTATTTGGTTATTTGTTGGCTTCAATTTTGAAGAAATTTTGCATCACAGAAGAGTTTCAACTGTGGCAGAAGAAGATCATTGGTGTGGAGTGTCAGTGATGGGGGAGGCATGGTAGGTGGTTCACCTGATGCACACCTGTAAGGCATATAAATGTGTTCAAGTGGTCTTGGGGCATTGTCACAGTTGGTGGAGATCCACACAATAACCAAAGAAGAATTGAATTCCCATCCTGGAAAACTCTGGCACATTCTCTACCGGGACAGCAAGAATCCCTTAAGTAGAGGGTCAGTGTCTACTGAAGGAGGATGTACCATTGATGAGCACTTGATTGCAATTACTGTATTTATGGACCTTTACTTGTGAAATTGAAACAGCATAGTATTATAGGGTGCTTAAGCATTACCTTCTGAAAGCCTCCTTGTTGCTTAAATGTGGCCTCTCTCTAAGCCAAAACTCAGCCTATAAATGCATTACCTTCTCCCTAGCATAGGACATAACTCCTGGCAATAATCCCCCTTGGCATGGAGGGATTACTACCAAGCACCAACTAGCAATGCAACTGGAAAAAGACTTTGACCAAAAGGGGAAAAAGGGTAAAGACAAATGAATTTGTATGGCTAAGAGACTTCAAATTGAGTCAGGATGTCATTTCAGAGGTTAAGCTTATGCATAACTTAGCTGGAACTCATTGACTGCTAAAGTAAATATTGCCTCAAATAGTGGGGCTCCAGAGGACTCTGGAGATATCCAGACACTAAAGTCAGGGTACATAGCTCAGGATTTTGGTGTCCTGCCATTGGGCTTTACTTTGGAATTTATGCTGCCCAGTGTGATAGAGTTTGACTCAATTGTGTTTTCTCTACACATGGTTCTGGTGCACCTCTATTTGAACCTATAGTTAGTACTAGAGTTGATAGTTGTATGTCCAAGAGACATAAATCTTTGGACTCTCCATGTGCAAGTTGAGCCCTGAATCTCAACAGGCTTGCAACAACTACTTTCTAGGTCATTGGACTCACCCATGACTAATAACAAAAAAATGATGACTGACAATGACCATGTCAAGGAACAGAGAGAGTCTGCAACTGAAAGCATGAAAGTCCCATCCATCTGTCCCATAGGATCTAAGCCCCCACCCAATTAGAGGTGGATTGGGCATCATCATCACAGAATCCTCAGGATTGGGGAATGGATGATGGACTGCAATAGACTTACAGTTGTTTCACTTTAGACTTTTTGGGATTCTAGCAATGGAAGAACATTTATCAAGGATGTGGAGGCATTGGCCACTGTAGGTTCTGAGGGGAAGGAAAAGAGAGAAATAGGTCTAATTTGGGGGCATTTTTAGAGTCTTGAGAATTTTCCTGAATGACATTGCAATGACAGATACAGGCCATTGTATATCTTGTAATAACTTGCAAAAATGTGCAGGACAGAGTTTAAACTACATTGTAGCTATAATCATCACTTCTTGGCAATGCTCTAAGATGTGTTCATCATTTGTGACAAATGTACCACACTAATGAAGTATGCTGTTTTTGAGGGAAAATGTGGGAGGGCTAGAGAACAGGACATATGGGAATCTCCTATATTTTTTTGTGTAATATTATGTAATCTAAGTGTCTTTTAAAAAATAATTAAAAAGTATATATTAAAAAAAAACATTGGAAGATGATCTATTCTCAAGAACAACTCAACAAATGCTGAATTAGAAAAGAAATCTAAATTTGCTTGGAGTACCTCAGGAAAAATTCACCCCTCTAGGATCCTCTATCAAATTCAGATCTGCATGGTAATTTGCGTGATCTATGGCAGAGGTTTGGTGGCACAAGTACATTTAAAAGCAGGTCTCTGAGTCCTGATTGAACAATGGTGGCAGCTTGAGGAACTGCACATTCAATATGGGTCCATGAAGGCAGATCAACTCTGGGGGTGCCTGAGTGGTCTGCACACATTCCAGTTAGGAACATTCAGGCCTGAATAGTTCTCCTATATGAATATATAGGTAGAATTTTTTAATCAACCTCAATTGGCTCCAGGACAGAGAGACTCAGGGCATACTGAACTTAGATGTTACAGGGGCAGAAATTCAATGAATTAAGTGGGTCTGATCCATAGAGCAATGACCCTGCTGAAAGCTGGAGTGAAAAGGCAAAGTAGAGAGGAGCTAAGCTGACTTTGGCTACAAGAGGGAGAAAACAACTGTAATTAAAACAAAAAGCATAGGGCTCTCAGAATTAACAACTCAAAACAAATACCCAGGCTTTCACAAAAATTCACAAGAGATACAAAGACGCTGGAAGAGATGGTCATTTACAGGGATGAAATAAAACAAAAGAGGAAATTTAGACATTGGAACAAATAGTCAAAATTGCTAAATATCTCTACTATATAAGTTCAATGAGGTAAAGGAAAGAATAGATAAAGAACTAAAGGAAATGAATAAGGTGGTGCATCAAGAGAAAAGAGGAATTTTAATTTTTTTAAAAGTGTCAAACTTAACTTTTCTGGATGAAAAATGCAATAACATATAGCAAAAATATTCTAGAGTGCTTCAAGAGCAGAACTGGACAGATATAAAAAAAATCAGTGAACTGGACAGATATAAAAAACTGGGAGAAAAGGTGACTAAAATATTTCAGTCTGAAGAGCAGAAAGAAAAAATATTTTTTAAAAAGGGCAATTCCCACGGGGTATGTGGGACAACATAAATGCTACCAATATATGCATTATGGGAATCCCAGAAGGAGAAAAGAAAGAGAAAGTGGAAGAAAGGATAATTGAAAAAAATAATGGCTAAAACTTTCCAAAATCACAAACCCTGGGGTTGAGAAGGCAGTGGTATGATATATTTAAAGTAGTGATAGAGAAAAGTGCTGGGCAAAAACTCTATATCTGGTAAAACTCTCCTTCAAAAATGATGACATGTTTAAGATGTTCTCATATAATGACTATTGTGGGGGTTCATCCCCACTAGACCTGCCTTAAAAGAAATGCTACAGGGAGTTACGTTGAAAGGAAAGTATAGTAGATACATCTTTAAGCTCTTTGATGAAATAAGACAATTTGGTAAAGGTAAGTGCAGGAGTAAATGCAAATTTCAGTGCTATTTTATTCATGATATGTAACTCCACTTTCTATTACCTACATGATATAGAATACAATTACATAAGAAATAATCTTATTTCTACTTAATTGGGCAAGCAAAAAATATAATGTATGAAAAGAACAACCTAGAGAACAGAAAAAAAGGTATATATGAACAGAGAAATTTTTGTTAATGAAGAGGACCTGGTATTATTTCAAATTTGTTATAGATTTAAGATGTTAAATATAAACCCAGAGGTAAACCACAAATAAAGTATCTGAAATAAAAACAGAAAAGGAAATGAGAAGTGTATCAATCTGTTTCACTCAAATGATTAATCTGTTTCACTACAAATGGCAAAAGGCTAATGAAAATCAACAGAGTTTTGGGAAATGCAGATCAAAACTACAATGAGATATCATTTCATGCACTATAAAATGGACATTACTGAAAAATCAGAAAAATATAAGTGCTGGAGGGGATATGGAGAAATAGGAACACTTCTACACTGCTGGTAGGAATGTAAAATGTTGCAGGCTCTGTGGAGGACAATCTGGCAGTTCCAAAGGAAGCTAAATATATGTGTCATAATATCCAGCAACCCCAGCATAAGGAATATATTCAGAAGAACTGAAAGCAAAGATTTGAACAGAAGTTTATAATGTTCATAGTGGCATTGTTCACAAATGCTAAATGATTGAAAAAACCCGTGTCCATCAACTGAAGAATGGATAAACAAAATGTGGTACAGTATATATATATATGAGGGAATTCTATTCAGCTATTAGAAGAATTGAAATTCATATGCAACATAGATGAACTTTGAGGACATAATGTTGCTTGAAATATGCCAGTCACAAAAGGACAAATATTGTATAGTTTCACTAACATGAACTATATACACTGAGTAAACGTGTGGCGTTAAACTCTAGAGTATGTTACTAAGAGATAAAATGAAGGTTATGAAGGGGGAGCTGATGCTTAATATATGGAATTTTTAATAACTTTAATTGAAAATGGGTGCAAATGGATAGAGTCAATGGTAACAAATTTTAATGAGTATAACTAGCACTGCTGATGTATAAATGTAATGGTAGCTGAAAGGGGTAGTTTAGGGACATAAATGTCAATTGAAAGAAAACAAGAGAATAATCTAGGGACTGTATAACATAGAGAATCAGTGGAAGATGAGGATTGTGGTAAATAGTACAAACGCAAGAATGTTATATGAACTAGAACAAATGTCAAAATTACAAGGGGTAAAAAATGCGATACATGGGAAAAACAGCTAATGTAACATATGGTCTATGGTTAACAGAAATATTATTATATTTTACCAGCAATGGCAAAGATGGTACTGTATCAATGAGGAGGGTCAACAATAGAGGCCTATAAGGAGGTATAGGATTTTTCCTTTTGGATCTTTGAAAATGTTCTAAAATTGACTTGGTTGATGACAGCACAACTATGGTAAATTTGGGAGTCACTGAGTGTACACTCTGGATGAATTGTACAAGGCAAAAGACTATATAACATAGTGAATCTCATGGTAAATGTTGGACTATGATTAACAGTACAAATATGAGAACATTCCCAAATGAACTATAACAAATACAAAATACTAATACTTGATGGTAATAAAATGATGAATAGTTGGAAAAATATAACAATTATAAACTATGGACTATAGTTAGCAGTAATATATTGATGATGTTCTTTCATCATTTGTAACAAATGCTCCACAACGATGCAAGGTGTTGATTTTGGGATGATGTATGGGAATCCTGTATTTTATGACTGACTTGTATAAACCCACACCTTCTCTAACAAAAATAAATGGGTGGGGATATGGCAGTGTTGCATATTTTATTCTTGGAAAAATGCTATACACCACAGATGCAACCAAATTTCTTTGTCAGTTATACTTTTTCTCTGAGTGTGCATGTGAAGAACTTTACAGGAGAAGAAAGGTAAGTTTATGATTGAGTTCTACCTATCAAATAAAATAATCCTGGTATAAAGGTATGATGGGACACTGTCAGGTGTTCTGAGAGAAAGGTTCTTTGAACATCTTGAAATTTATGTAACTAGATACTTCTATAAGATATAAAGGTACCCTGATTTCCATAAGTATATTGTTTGCTTAGATAGAGTCCCAAATAGTAGCTAACAAAATATTGAATTTTCCTTCTGAGGAAGCCCTGCCAGTTTCTCAAATAAGATTGCAAAAAACCCTGGATTAAGCCTGTTTAATTAGTGTCTAAGAGTTGCATCCTGAAAATCTCCTTGTTATTAAAATATGAACTGCCTCTGAGCCAAATGCTGAAAGTAAACTCACAACCTTCCCCCTGAACATGGGACATGACTCTCCAGGGCTTAGCCTCCCTGCCAATATGGGATCATTACCACATGTTAATCCATGATGCATTTGGAGACAGACCTTGACCATATGAAGGAAAGATTAAATAAAATAGAGATTTTATGGCTAAGACATTTCAAAGTGACTTGGAAGGTCATTCTGGAGGTTACATTTATGCAGATCTCAGCTAGGCTTCACAAATCAGCATAGTAAACAAAAGTTAAAGCAAATGTTCTCCTGAGGGTCTTAGCAATGTCTGGATACCATAGGCAAGACACACATCTTCATGAAATCAACACTTTCTCAATGTGCCTTATCTAGGAATGTAAGAAAATCTATTTTGTCAATATCACATAGTTACACTCTGCAGCAGTTTGACATTATTTATGAATTCCAAAAATAGATACTGGATTATTTTTGTAAACTGGTCTGTACCTGGATGTGGTTAAATTATTCTTAGGACTTTGATTGGGCTGCATCAGTAGAATGTTGAGTCCCTGCCTATTTGGTGTGTGGGGACACACAGATAAACCTACACAGCAGAGCAGAGGAGTGCCTTGGAATTCTGATCCTGAGTTTTGAGCTGGAGCCTGGGAAGTGAACACACAGGGGAAGAAAACAGAGGAATAGAGATGGCTCCTTAGACATGGCATAAACCCCAGGGAGAGAGGCAGAGCCATTCACTGGAGAGTCTACAGCTGGCCTTGCAGAGAGAGAGCTGGAGCTAGAGCCAAGAGAGAAATAGAGCACCAGGAAGAGAGGAACACAAGAAGTCTGAATGCTCACAGATGTCGGCAGACATCTTGCCCAAACAAGTGGCAATAAACTTGGATGTGGGAAGTAATTTATGCTTTATGGCCTGGTAAGTGTTATTTTCTACCCTAAATAAATAACCTTTATAAAAGCCAACAGATTTCTGATAAATTTCATCAGCAACCCCTTGGCTGACTAATGCAGAATTTCGTACTAGAGAGTTAGGTCATGCTTTTGGAATTATCAAAATGCTGGGATGGTTCTAAAAATGGGTAAGGAGTATTTTTTGGAGGAATTGAGATGTATGGTAGAAAAGACCTACAGTGCTTTGAAGAGACTGCTGGTAGTGATATGGATGCAAAAGAGACTTTTTATGAGGCCTTAGACTTAAATGATGAAACTATAATTGGAAACTGTTGGAAAGGTGATCTGTGTTTTAAAGTTTCAATGACCTTAGCAAGATTAACTCCTGATGTTTTATGGAAAAGAGAATTTGAAAATGGCAAGCATGAGCATTTAGCTGAAGAACTTTCCAAAGTAAACACAGAGAATGTAGCTTGGCTTCTCCTTGCAGCTTATAGCAAAATGCTAGACAAGAGAGATAAGTTGAGAACTGAACTGTTGGCCACAAAGAAATAAAAACTGATTCTGGAACTTCCAAGTCTCTGGAAATCAAGATCCCAGATGATAGTGCCCCATTTCAGGACTTAAACTTGTAACTTGTAAATCAGGATTGAAGATACTGTTATCTAGGAAAGATTTATGGAAAGCCTTACTGTCTGATGGCTTGGACCCCTGCTTCTTGCATGCTAAACAACAAGCTTTTTGATAGAGCTGTATGAACAAAACCACTGCCAGCTTGGACTAAAAGAGACATGGAAAGAAGAGATTGAAGGAGAAACAGATTTAAGAGGAAAACCCTGGAAGCTGAGATTTGGAATTAAGACATTGCCTTGATCCAAGACAGGAATGTCACTGATGTGTCCCGAGAGGGTGAGTTTGCACAAGCAGTTGAAGAGGGTGGAAGTTCCTGCCTAATGTTTAGGGAACGTTTTGCTGCTCCAGGGTACAGAGTGGGTGGAGCACATTCCTCAAAGATTAGTGTGGTTAAGGTCAGCACCCATAGGTCAAAGGGGGGTTCACCTGTTCCCCATGGATTAGGGAAGGCCAGGTAGTCAACTTGTTGCTCTGGGAGGGTTGAGTCTGTGTGCCAAAAGTTAGGGAGAACACTGTCTTCACTTCACTGATTAGGGGGGTTAAGACTCTAACCCAAATATTGGGTAAAATATGGCAATCAGCACAACACCCTTGGAGGGTGAGTTATGGAGGTTGGTCTACACCCAGATGCCTGTGGAAAGTGTGGGTCCCCATAAGGGCCCAGGGAGAAGAAACCATCATCTTAAGAATGACTCTCAGACTTTGAAATCAAATGGAGGATGCTGTGCAGGTTTACTGAACTGTGGAGGACCCATTACTCATGTTTCCCTCCCAGTTTCTCTTTGTGGCAATGGAAATGTTTATCCTTTGTCTATCCATTTATGTATTGGAAGCACATATATTGTTTCAGAAGTTTCAGAGGTCTACAACCAGACTAGACTTTGCCCTAAGACAAACTGTATTTCTTTAAACTGATTGTGATATGATTCTGTAATTGCATTGTTATTGATTTAAGGTTTTTTGAATATTGCAATGACATTTTGGAATTCAGAGAGTGGAATATAGAAGTTTGGCACTGTTTATGAATTCCAAAAATAGATATTTGATTATGTTTGTAAACTGGTCTATACCTGGATGTGATTAAATTATGATTAGGGCTTTGATTGGGCTCTGTCAGTAGGACATTGTATCCCTGCCCCCTTGATGGGTGGGGACTCAGATAAAACTACACAGCATAACAGAGGAGTGAGCTGGAGTTCTGATGCTGAGTTTTGAACTGGAGCCTAGGAAGTGAACACACAGAAGAACCTAGAAGAAAAGAGATGGCTCCTTAGAAATGGCAGAAACCCTGAGGATAGAGACAGAGCCATTTGCCTGATAGTCAACAGCTGGCCTTGTGGAGAGAGCAAAGCAGTTGAGCCCAGAGAGAAATGGAGCACTCAGAAGATCGGAAGCCAAGAAGCCTGAGCCTTCACATACATCATCAGTCCTCTTGCCCCAACGCATGACAATAGACTTTGTTGAGGGAAGTAACTTATCCTTTATGGCCTGGAAACTGTAAGTTTCTACCCCAAATAAATACCCTTAATAAAAGCCAACAGATTTCTGGTATTTTGAATCAGCATCCCTTTGGCTGACTAATACATACTTATTTATAAATTCCCTAATCAGGATTGTTCTACTCCTTTTAAATAAGTATAATTTTTAGTTTACATGCTAAGTATATTTCTCAGAGATTTAAAGTCTTCTGATTATTCATATGATGGTTGAAATTCAGCAGATATGTGGTCAACACCTATTCTCCATTTCTTCTTGCCTGCACAGGACAACTTACAAAATGTTGAGGATGGAACAGTTCCATCCCAAAAACAAGGAGTATCTTCAACTGCAAGGAAAACAAGTTCATTCCTCTGCCCTATATCTAAGTACCTTCTCCACCTGAAGTAGAGAAGACCTCATTCCAATCCCCTCAACATTGAGGAATGAAGAAAAATGGGGGTGAAGGAGGGTATGGTAACCACTGACAAAAGCAGATTTATTGTTATTATATCTATTATAGTCTGTTTTTTTGAGGAACTTACATCCTTGAAATAACTAATGAA
Organism: Cabassous unicinctus; assembly: GCA_029593785.1. Lineage (NCBI taxonomy): Eukaryota > Metazoa > Chordata > Mammalia > Cingulata > Chlamyphoridae > Cabassous > Cabassous unicinctus. The sequence goes on along the minus strand of JAQZBX010020851.1, from coordinate 5,193 downwards.
AAACATATTTTGGGGGGGAAGTAATTTATGACAAGAACAACGTAAAGAAGAGGACAAGAGGTATATAGAAACAGACTTTTTATTATGTTACTGATGATAAATTTGTACCATTTCAAATTAGTTTTATACAGATTTAGGATGTTAAATATAAACCTGATATTAAACCAAAAATAAATTATCTAAAATAAAAAAAAAGAAAGAAGATATGAATCAAATTTGCCCCAAATGATAATCTATACATAAAAGAAGGAGCAGTGGAGAAATGAGGGACAAAAGAGCTATAACTTTGTCTTCATTTGACACAGAACTGCCAATATTAAGTAGCAGAAATGGTTTTTATAATGGCTTTTATAATGGGAACTTTATTTTTGGTAAAAAGTACATTTCCGAGGCCATGGAATACCCATTCAAGGTATCAGCAGAGATGCTTTCTCAACAAAGCCATTACTGTTGAATTTAGGGTCCTGCCATCTGGTGAAGCAAAATGGCCACCAATCTCTGCTGAGGACCCTGCCTTCCTCTCCAGAATCTACCATCTCCTGGAGTTTAGCTGTGGACAACCAGCAAAGGGCTTGTCTCCTCAGCCTTGAACTGCTCTGTGGGCTCAGTATAATGGGGAATTCATGCTTAAGCTTTGGCTGCTAGCAAGCCTTAAATCCTCTCTCACATGGCAAGATCAAAATAGCAGATCTCTCTTTTTCTGTGTGCATCTCTCTCTGTGTCATTTATTTCAGACCCAGCAAAAGGACAGAAGACAAGCTGGCTCATTCTTCACTGACATAGTCCAATCAAAAGTTCTAAATCAATCTTATCAAGTAACCTAATTAAAGTCCCCTGAACTGAATTCAGTGCAATCAAAGGGCTGAACACCCCCAGGAATGGATTAATTTAAGAACATAATCTTTTTCTGGGATTAAAAAAATTCAAACTATCACAAACACATACAAGAAACAAGACCAAATGTCAAAATAAGTCCTGCATTGTGAGAAATTACCTTGAAGTTAATGAAGAACTGTCCAAATAAAAGATACAGATTGACTGAACATATACAGAATTACAATCCAAAGATATTTCCAAGAATCTTCATATCTACACAAATAGACACACAGGATGAAAGTGAAAGTATGAAAAATTCTATTCCATGCAAATAGTAACCAAGAGAGGTCTGCTATGGATATACTAATATCAGACAAAATAGATTTTATTTCAGAAACTCTAATGAGACAATGAAGCACAGTATATTTTAATAAAATGGTCAAACAATCAAAAATATGAAACAATTACAAATATAAAAGCACCAAATAACAGAGTCCCAACATACATTATGCAAACACAAAGAAATTGAAGAGAGAAAGAGATAGCTCTACAATAATTATTGGAGACTTTAGTATTTCACTTTCAATACTGGAGAGAATGTGCAAATGTAACATCAACAAGGATACAGAAAATTGGAACAATATTATAAATGAACTAGAATGGAGAGCTATATATAGAACACTCCAACTAACGACATCAGAATACACATTCTTCTTGAGGGCATGTGGATCATTCTCAAGGCTAGACCACATGTTAGGCAGCAAAATATCTCAAGAAATTTAAAAATATTGACATACAAAACCTCTTTTCTGACCGTCAAACAATATAGCTAGGAATCCAGAAGGGAAGCATGAAAATTCACAAATTTGTGGAAGTTAAAAAACACACTCTTAAAAATCCAATGGGTCAAAGAAGAAATCACAAGGGAAATTAAGAGATATATTGAGATGAATTAGAAGCAAAAACACAACCCATCAAAATTTATGGAATGCAGCAGAGGGTTATTTAAAATGATGAATGCCTACATTATAAAAGAAGAGAAATTTCAAATCAATAACCTAACCACATCTGGAGGAACTTGGGGGAAAAAAGAGCAAACTAAACCTAAAGTTCATAGAAGGAAAGAACTAATAAAGATTTTAGAAGATATAAATGAAATAGACAATGGAAAACAATTGAAAGAATTAATGAAACAAAAAGTAACTTCACTGAAAAGAACAATAAAATTGACAAACTTTTATCTAGACAGACAGAAGAAAAAGGCACAAGATGCAAATAACTAAAAGAAAAAAATGAATAGGAGGTTACTATTTATCTCAGAAAAAATACAGTAATTATAAGAAAATATTATGAATATGCTAACATATAAAATAATCTAGAGGAAATGGGCAAAATATCTAGAAACAAACAACTTATTTCAAATGATTTAAGTTGATACAGAAGATTTGAGCAGACAAATGAAAACTAAGATTAAACCAGTAATAAAATCCTCCTAAGAAAGAAAAGTCTAAGGCCAGACAGTATCAGTGCTGGATTCTACAAATACTTCAGATAATTAACATCAATTCTTTGCATGCTTATGAAAATAATTTTAATACAATAGACCTCTCCTAACTCATTCTAAAGGACCAACATTACCCTAATACCAAAGCCAGATAAGGACATGACAAGAAAAGGAAAATAACTACTGACCAATTTCCCTTAAGAATATAGATGCAACAATCCTCAATAAAATATTAGCAAATGAACACAACAGTTTATTAAGGGAATTGTACAACATTACCAAGTTTAATTTATGCAAAGAATAAAAGGATGATTTAACTTAAGAAAACCATTGTAATACAACACAATAACAGAATGAAGAATATATATCATGTGACCAACATAGTGGATGCAGAAAAGACATTTGACAAAATCCAACACATTTCCATGTTAAAAACCACTGAAAAAATTTCAGAAGATGGTAACTTCCTCAGGAAACTTATAGTTACCATTGTACTCAATGGATAAATATTGAAAGCCTTCTCCCTCCCTGAGTTCAAGTACAACACAAGGATGCCTGTTTTTACCTCTGCTGTTCAACATTGTATTGCATGTCCTTGCCAGAGCAATTTGACAAAAAAGAAACAAAAGGTATCCAGATAGGAAAGGAAAAATTACAACCCTCTCCACTTACAGATTAAATAATCCTTTATATAGAAATCCTTAAAAAATGCTCACAAAAAATACTAGTACAAATAAATTCAGCAAAGTTGTAGATTATAAGATTAACTTGTAAAATATCACTTGGGTTTTTATTCACCAGCAAATAGTATTTTGAAATGAAAATTTTAAGAAACTCTGCTCAAGAATAAAATGTCTGCAAATATTTTTAATTGGGGAGGTGATGTACTTTACAGTGAATAATACAGAACACTGCTGAAAGAAAATATATAAGATTATAAATAAATGATAAGACACAGTGTGTTCAAGAAAAACAAGGTTTAATATTATTAAGATGTCAACACTATCCAAAGCTATCCATGGATTTAGGAAAATAACTTTCAAAAGTCAAGCATTCTTTTTTTTGCAGAAATGGAAAAGTCATTCCTCAAATTCGTGTGGAATTCCTAGGGCCTTAGATAGACAAAAACATACTTCAAAGGAAGATCAAAATTAAAAGTCTCTCACTTACTTATTTCAAAATTTACTACAAGTCCACAATAATCAAAATAGTGCATTGGTTTCATAAATTGATATAGATGAATGGAATATGATTAAGGGTTCAGAAATAAACCCATATATCAATGACAAACTGACCAATGACCAGAATTTGAGAAACAATAGTCTTTTCCACAAATTCTTCTAGAAATACTGGACAGCCACTTGAAATTTAAGAAATTTGGACCCCTTACCTATGACCATACACAAAAATGAACTCCAAATGGACTAAACACCAAATATAAGAGCTCAAAGTATAAAACTCTAAGAAAAATATAGGGAGTTTCTTCATAACCTTGGATTTAGTAGTTTTTCAGACTTAGGGAACCAAAAGCAAGAGAGACAAAATAACAAATAGAAAAAAAATGGAATTTGTTAAACTTAAATCCTTGGTTCATCAAAGGACACTATCATGAAATTGAAAACATAATCTACAGAATGGCAGAAAATAATTGCTAACTGTATAACTGACAAAGTTTTATTATTCTGAATATACCAAAAACTGCTACATCTGAACAGAAATTGAAATAACACAATTAAAAAAGGAAAAGGACTTGAACAGATATTCAGTCAAAGAAAATATGCAAATCACCCATAAGCACATGAAAACAATGCTTAACATTATTGGTCACCAGGGAAATGATAATCAAAATGCAAAGAGCTATCTCTTCATCCATAATAGTATAATACTACTACTAACACTAATAATAGTAATGATAATAAACATGTTGAATAGGTGATGGGGCTTTGGAGGAATAGTTACACTTATATATTATTGGTGGCATTGTAAAGCTGTAAACCACAGATTTTACTCACTTGGAAAACCTATTGAAATACATGTATCACCCACATCATTGCTCTTCTCTTAGAAAACCCTGTTTAACTGAATATTTTTCTTTGAAAGCTATAAATTATATATTTGGCTTAGTTTAAAAGACTGAATATGCCATATGTTTCACTATCTTCAGTGTACTAATCTTCACTTACAAATCACTGTTTAAAAGAAATTTTATCTTAGAAAGATGGAATTAACATATTTCTATTAGAAACACTGAAGCCCATGTTTATTTCACTAATTTTCATAGAAAAATACAACTCTACATATGAAACTTAATCTTATGAAGATATAAATCCAAAATATTCCTTCATATATAAAACTTAGGGAAGTGCACATTTTACTGAACTGACTTCTAAATACTGAGTTTATTAAATATTTACTTACAAAGCTGGAATTCACATATCTTACCTATTTTTGAAAACTGAGATAAATGCATTTCTACTGTCTACCATACACATATCTTAACTTAAAAAATTGCTTAACAGAAAAATTCTCTTAGAAGCTTCTCACATATGTTATTTAGTTTGGATAACTGCATGAAATACATATTTCACTCTCTTCTATGCACTTAGACTCACTTACAAATCACTATTTATATAAAACTATGTCATGGAAAACTGCAAATCACATGTTACTTAGTTTCAAAAACCATGTGAAATGCATGTTTCATTCACTTCTATGTTTTATCTTCCTTCCAAAACACTATTTAAATGCATTTTTCCTTAGAAAGCCATAAATCACATTACTTAGTTTTTAAAACTGCGTGAAAATGATTTTTTTCTCACTTCTATACACTTATATTCACTTATAAAAACCTGTTAAAAAAAAAAAAAAAAAAA
>JAQZBX010020850.1:0-32703 GCA_029593785.1 Cabassous unicinctus | reverse complement strand
TCCTGGGGCTTTGCCACTAAGCATAGACCACAGTTCACATGGTAGACCACACTCTCCCCTGCACAGTTCTGCATGGTATACGCTGATGTAAAATGGCCTATATCTGTTGCCGCAACGTCACTCAGGACAACCCCCAAGTCCTGAAAAAGCCCCTGTATTGCAACTGCCCTTCCCCTGCCTGCCCCAAAAGTGTCTAGTGGCCACTGGCTCCACCTCACTGTTATAATTCCTTCCATTGCATGAATCACAATATGTCTACAACAGAATACCATTAAGTTCACTCTAGTCCATAGCTCTTCCCCGAATCCCAAGGGGACTGGGATGGTGATGTCCACTCCACCTCCAAGTGAGAGTGGTCTTATATCCCATGGATATGGTGGATGGGATTATCCTGCCTGCAGCTGCAGGCTCCCTCCATTCCATTGAGCTGTAGAGTGGGAGTTGCAGCTCCACCGAGATTCCAGGCACAGCTGGCACATAGGTAGGCCAGAGGCTCCAGTCTCTGGAAGTACACCTACAACCTCCAGCATCACATATAGGTTTGAATAGAAGGGACTGATGGACCATGTGCATGGAGGACTTATTTCAGTGCAACTCTGTCACTCTCAGGAGCACAGATTCCAAAGTAGAGCCCACTGAAAAGGCATCAATCTCTGGGGCTATCCCCACTTATATAGGACCTGGGTGTCGCCAGAGCCCTCAGGAGCCCCTCTGTGTGGGGTGATATCCACTTTGGTGTTCTTTGAGATCCTACTGAGGTGTGCATGAGCCTTACCTCTGGGATGACCTCCCGACTCTCTTTGAAATCTCTTAGCCACATGAACTCATTTCTCTTTACCTTTTCCCCCATTTATTCAAGGTCTATTTCCAGTTGTGTTGCCAGTTGGCACTTGGTATTAATCCCTCTTTGCCATGTAGGCTCATCCCCAGGAGTCATGTCCCATGTTGGGGGGAAGGTAATGTGTTCATATGCTGAGTTTTGCTTAGAGAGAGGCCACATTTGAGGAACAAGGAGGCTCTCAGGTGGCAACCCTTAGGCACCCCATAACAGGCTAAGTTTCAATTACAAGAGCAGAGACTCATAAGGCTAGTCATCAATAACAAGAACCCATCAGTTGGCCTTGCTCTTTTGCCAGACACTCCCCCTGCACTCAGGGGTCTGTTGCTGCTCCCTTGGAGAATGTGGCAGCGCTCTCCAGGCTGGGAATTCAGATGCCCTCATTTATTGAGTGATTGTCTACCCTCTGTGGCCATGCCCTATCCCTTGATCATTTGAACAATTTTATGTATCTTTCATGTATATTCAGATGAACTTACTCCCATGAATCCCCCATCCCAGACACCTCCCACCAATGATCCTCTCCTGCCCCCATTGCAACCCTTCTGTGATCTAAACCTTACTTGAAGATGAAGCCCATATAATAACCAAACACAATTAATTGGAAAATGAAATAATAATGATAAGCTTAAATGCAAGAGATAAAATACAAGGAAACTCAGAGAAAAAAAACAAAACTAAAAATAAAATTTAATTAGCAGATTGGGACATTCAGAAAAAATGGGAAAAAAAACAAAAAAAATTGACATTTTTTTCTTATCAACATTTCCCTTCAATTAGTTATAGTTTTGTGGCTATAATTGCCTAGCAACTCAGACTTCAGAAGAAGTGGCAAAATGAGGTAAAGAAACTTTACAAGATGGTAGTCATGATAGATGTGTGGTAAGAATTCCTTTTCCTCTTAATATCTCCAAAGAGGATGTGATGAAGCATATAATTTATTTTTCATTCATTTAAAAAGCAAATGCAAAACCAACTGGTTTCCTAACATGTACACTGTAAAATGAAAATGTTTATTTCAGGAGAGGGATACCAATGTATTGGGAACCAAAGGATAGAGCATTTTTTGTGCCTGAAACAGGACAGGATCCCTGTGGACAACAGTACATACATCAGAGGCACCGCAGCAATCTGTGGGGTTGGGAGGGGCAGGGCTTTGGGGGTTGTGACGGACAATGGCAGGAAGGATCCAAGTTCCTCTTATGGAAACCTCCCTCTTTAATTCAGGTGGTGTATGTCAGTCAAGCCGCTGTGAACCGGCTGCAACTTGATACTTAGCTTCTTGAAGACTCTGCAGTCTGCCACGTGGCAGTGATAGCATTAGCCATTTTACAATCTTATCAGCACTGAATGAGCATTTCTCTGCCTTTTTCCACCTCCTCTCCAACACTTGCGGGTATGTTATAAATGAATTTTTTAAATTTTACTTTATGTACCTTTATTGAAAATATGCACTATGAACTAACAATCAAAAAAATTAATAAAACACATACACACACACACCAGACTTTTATCAGATTGCACATAGAGATGCTTCAAAAAAAGTTCCTTCTCTCTATTTTGTTGATTTAGGATATGTCATGCACATGGAATAAAAAAATTCCAGCATTGTGGATTCCAGCAACTTAAAAAAGAGACATGGGATCACGACTGGCAATACAACCTGACTCAAAGTCAATGAACAGAAGGACACACAGTTCAATGATAATTTAAAAAGAAAGTGTTCCATACATTTTATACCAGGTTCCCACAAAATGAAGTGGCATCATGAGAAATGAAAAAAGAATTAAGATGAAGAAGGCTATTAGGTAAAAATACTTGGGTTTGATGTCTTATTGTAGAAAGCCCGAGAGGTGCTGAACTGGGACATCTAGCCAGCTCTTCTCCTGTTTGAAGATATTCTCCATGGAAACATTTTCTGGTGAGGAAGCTGCAAGGTGATTTAAACAAAATGCACAAGATAACTCACAGCTCTGTGACATGGCTTTCTATTTCTTGTGAAGAGCTCCAAGTAAAATGTAAAATGAAGAAAATAATGTTTATTTTATTATGTTAAGGAGAAAAGGCAAAGGAATGTGGCTTCCTAACCCTGTCACGGTCACTGGAAATATGGAATTTGGCGAAGAGATACACATCTAGTAGGAGCCGCTGGATATAAAAGTACTTGGGTCTGAAAGAGTCCACGTCCCTGTCAACAATACCAGATGGCATCCAGGAGTAAGGATTTGTGATCATCTGAGTTGCTTCCACTCAAAAATATGTCTCAGTGGATTCTAGAGATATTACACACTTGCAAGGAAGGCCACACTTTTCAAGTCTGTCAGAAAAATATCTTATCATGTTTTTAAGCCCAATCACAACTTTTGAAAAGTAACTCAGGAATGATTGCTTTCCCGTAACTGATACATTTTCAGGAAAGCAAGTATCCCAGAGGAACCAATTGAATGTTTCTTATGAGGGCATGATTTTGGCCTTCATCATTCAGCTGCAACTTCATCCTTATGCCACTGGCTAGAATGCTCAGGTGTTGTTGAATATCTGAATTAAAGGGGACCATTTTTGCAGAGAAATGTCTGGTACCCTGTTCCTGGTCCCTTATGACCAATCAGTCTCTTGTATTGATCAGGGTTCTAGGAATGGAATGCATTGGACCAACCTCGTGAACTGAGCTCTAAACCTGGTCTTGCGTTTTGATCCTGAATTGTGTGCCTCTAGCCTGAAGGTAAGTTCCACGGTGGTTTGCAGAGTGTATGATAAAGTGAATTTTTGAGAGTGCTCTAGGCATGGTATGCATTGTGTTATTCTGATTCCCAGAGTGCAAATGGGGCTGTTTTTGTGCTCTTGGAAGGCAAAGTGGCTGTTCCCTATGTGGCAAGGGTGTTGTGTCAATTTGAGGAGAAACTAGCTCCTTCCGGAGTTTGATGGCTGACTACTGGTGCTGGTGGCTTTTATGTTTCCTTCAAAATTTCTGTTCCTTCCAGGCCACGGTAGGAATTCTAAAGAGGATGACCATGCCGCCACCCCTCCTCCCTTCCACCTGCCACATCCCGGGGTGTTTGGGAGCTCACCCCTGGATTCTGACTGGTTTCACTATTCCAGCCTGCCAGTCATGGTGACCAGACTGTAGAATGAAGAGTATGTTTCATTTCCAGAAGAGAAAATCAAAGAGCAACAGAAGCATCCCTGGCCCTCCACTCCAAATCCAAGACTTTTACCTGTTTTCTGAGTGCTCCCCCCACTGCCACCCAGAGCCCTGAAACCGGTCTGAGCTGGCCCAAGAGAGAGCCCCAAGGGAGGTTGTCTGTGACCCACCAGCTCACAGGGTACCCCCAAGACATTGTCCAAGACCCCCAACCCCATGGGAGGAGGGACCAGCCATCCCACTAGCTCTTTGTCCTACTGGTTTCTCAGGGACCTGGTTATGGCCACTTTGATATGGGGCCACAAGTTGTACCTTATGGGCTTTCACCAGGGTTGCTGAGTACCACTTGTGACTGGGGCTATGCTTTGTGTTCTCTGTGGTCGGGAATTGTGCCTGTTCTTTTCTGCGGATGTGCAGAGCCCTGGACACCCATTTATGGGGTTATGTTTGGGGTGGTGTGGGGATGGGAAGGGCTGCCAAGGAGGTCCTCCTGGGTATCAGCGAAATCCTACCAGATACAACATTGGTCCTTATCTCCCTTTGAAGGAAGCAACCTTTTTTTGAGCCAAGTGGCAGTTGTCCACCATGCCCTTGGAAATATCGTTGTTTTCTGCATACATAGCTTCCAAGGATGTTGCCATGCTGTCTTTCACAGCTACTTGCAGTATGGGCCATTTTCCAATCCCACAAGCTGAGAATGAGTGCTTCCTTCTCTACCTCCAGATCGTCTCCTGCCCTAGGCTTTTTCTTTTATTTCAAAAATTGGGGGACCTTTATGGACCAGGCACCATCGTTAAAATATACAGAGCTTTTGCCATTTAGAGATCACAAATACAGATGCTCCAGAAACATTCCAACTTTTTTGCTGTTTTAGCATAATTCTTGCCCCTGATAGTACCCATATTCCAGTCCTGTGACTTTCAGCTTAGAAATCATGATGTGAGGGCCATGCCACATAATCAGGGAACAGAACGTCACCTTTTTCCATTATACATGTAGTTGAATCTCTCTAAAGATTTAAAGTCTCAGTGTGGATAAACATTCAAGTATTCATGCCATTTACAGATGGATAGCAAAATGGACTAACTTTAAAAATATGGATTCTTCAGCTTTCTCAAAGGTATACTTAACTTTCCCCCTTTATTTTAAGAGATAGGACTTAGCATTTTAAAGGAAGTGTCGGTACATGGAAGTACACTATAAATGCACATTTTAGGAGAACACCAATCCCACGGTATTTCAATTTTCAGTAACTGGAAAATTGAGGGTTAATAAAACACAAAGTCATGATCAAAATACAAACTTCAGTGGCAAAGGTAAATAACAGAGACAAGTGGATTTACACCAATTAAAAAAAACTAACCTGGCTAAGCTTCAGTGTGGTTCACAAGTCTATATCAAGCACAGTTGTATTTATTCTCCAAGAGATCTTCATCTTCCGTGCAAAGTATTTTTTTAATATTTTCATTTCAGCTTTCAGGATCCCATGTTTGTTTTTCATTCCACATCATTTTCTGACAAGCTCTGAGCACTTACAATTCTTTGATGATTGTTTTGGGCTTGATCAAAAGCCCTTGGAAAAAGTGGGGTGGCAGAGTTCATTATCAAACTTGCGATCACAGCTCTGGTTGGTTACACAGGGAACAGGCATTTTTTGAATCCTCCAAGGCCTTCTCCTATTCTCTTTGGGCTTGTTCATCCTTTTCCAAGCTATATAGGTTCTAGGAAGAATTTATGAACAGCTTCAGCACGTTTCAGAATAGGTATCTTAGGAATCCCAGCTCTTGCTAGGCAAGATTCGGTTTCCTTCCTGGTTTTCACATCCTGGTTTTGAAACTGGTGTCATGTGGCTCTTGTGTTCCAAGTAAATACAGTACTCCATGCAGACTGGCCCAAGTTCACTGGCTGTAAGGCTGCTTTTCCAATGAAACATTTCCCTTGGCTGTGGAGTGTAGAGGGTGGCATTGAACTGCACAGGGTTGTGGGACACCAACCATCCTAAATTGAAGTTTTGTGTACAATTATTTTATTCTCTATCTTTTGTAAATTTCTTCATTAGGGAGCCACCCAATTCTGTGGCATCTGGGCTAATGAAAAGAGCATACAAATGAAGATATCTCCTTAGGCATAATGGGATCTCTTATCTTCTGGCAGAATGCACAAGAGGTATAGAAATGGGCAATTTTAGGAGGTTCTCTTTAATGTTTCTATGTATTTGCCTAGCAGCTCAGGCTGCTGAAGAAGTGGTTAGGTGAAGTAAAGAAAAATTGCAATAAGTTTGTCATGATAGCTGTGTGGTAGGACTTCCTTTTCTTTTTGAATATCGCCGAAGAGGATGTGAAAAGAGGACTAAAATTTATCTTTCATTTCTTTAAAGAGCAAATGCAAAACAACTGGCTTCATAACATGCACACTGTAAAATGCAAATGTTTATTATAGGAGAGGGATACCAATGTATTGGGACCACAGGATAGAGCATTCCTTGTGTCTGAAACAGGACTGGATCCCTGCTGACAATAGTATATACATTAGAGGTCACTATGGTGATCCCTGGGGTTGGGAGGGGCAGGGATTTGGGGGTTTTGTTGGCCAATGGCAGGAAGTGCTGGCGACAAGCCTGGGGTGTGACCAGGACCACTGGATCAAAGCCGGATCCAACTTCCTTTTACAGAGCTCTCTCTCTTCACTTCAGGTGGTATATGTCAATCATGCTGCTGTGACCCAGCTTCAATTTGATACATAACTTTTTGATGACTGCACAGTTTTCCAATTCACCGTTTTCCAATCTCACCGGCACTGAATGAGCACCCCTCTGCCTTTCTCCACATCCTCTCCAATATTTGTGGGCATGTTTTAAATGAATTTTTATAATTTTTACATTTTGTTCCTTTATTGACAATGCACATTAAAAACAAAGAAATGAAACACACACACACAACAGACTTTTACCAGATTGCACATAGAGATACTCCCAAAAAAGTTCCTTCTCTCTGTTTTGTTGCTTTAGGATACCTCTCACCCATGGTATCAAAAAATTCCAGGTTTGTGTATTCTGGCAACTTAAAAAAGAGGAGTGTGATCATGACCGGCTATATGACCTGCCTCAAAGTCAATGAAGAGAAAGTCACATGGTTTGATGATAATTTAAAAGAAAGTTTTCCATACATTTTATATCAGGTTCCCACAAAATGAAGTGGCATCATGAGACATGAAAAGAGAGTTAAAATGAAGAAGGCTATTTATTATATAAAAATACTTGTGTTTGTTGTCTTCTCACAGAATACCGAGAGGTACTGAGCTGGGCCATTCAGCCAGCTCTTTTCCTGTTTGAAGATATTATGCTTGGAAACATTGCCTGGTGAGGAAGCTGCAAGGTGAGTTAAACAAAATGCACGAGCAGGTAATCATAGCTGTGTGATACGGCTTTCTATTTTTTTTTATAAGCTCCAAATAAAACGTAAAACTAAGAAAGTAATGTATCTTTTATTATCTTAAGGAGAAAAGGCAAAGGAATGTGGCTTCCTAACCGTGTCACAGTCACGAAAAATACGGAATTCCACCGAGAGTTACAGATCTAGTAGAGCCACCGGATGTAACAGTACTTGGGTGTGAAACAGTCCACAATCCCTGTCAACAATCCCAGTTGATATCCAGGAGTAAGGACTTATGTTTATCCGAGTTGCTTTCGTATGAGAATATGTCTCAGTGGATTCCAGAGATTATTTTATGTTTATTTTATATTTTTTAAAAGATATTTAGATTACATAAATGTTACAAAAAATTGTAGGGATTCCCATATGCTCCACCTCCCACTCATCCCACAACCTCCGCATAAACATCTTTAATTAGTGTGGCACATCACCTGCACTAGATATGCACATCTTGGGGCTTTGCCACTAAGCATGGCCATAGTTCACATTTTAGACCACATTCTCTCTCACACAGTTCTGCATGTTATATAATGATATAAAATGGCCTGTATCCGTCATTGCAATGTCACTCAGGATAATTCCAAAGTTCCAAATAAAACCCTGTATTACAATTGCTTTTCCCTCATCCTGCCCCTAAAGCATTCAGTGGCCACTGACTCCACATTAATGTTGTAATTTCTTCCATTGTGTGAATCACAATATGTCTATAGCTGAATACCAGTAAGTACACTCTAGCCCATAGCTCTTCCCCAATCCTGAAGAGTCTGATATGGTGATGTCCACTCCACCTCCAAGTGAGAAAGTGCTTATATCCCATGAATAAGATGGACAGGATTATCCTGCCTGCAGCTACAGATTCTATCCATTCCCTGGGATGGCTCTTGTCCATCATCTCCTCACCAGGTGTCCTGGGTGAGTCCAATGAGCGGTAGAGTAAGAGTTGCAGCTCCACCGAGATTCCGGGCCCAGGTGGCACATGGACAGCCCAAAGACTATGGTCTCTGGAAGTACACCTACAAACTCTGGCAACACATATAGGTTTGAATAGAAGGGACAGATGGACCATGTGCAGGGAAGACATTTTTGGGTCCAACTCTGTCACTCTCTGAAGCAAGGATTCCAAAGTAGGGCCCATTGATAAGGCACAAAACTCTGGGACTATCTGCCCTGATATAGGACCTGGGTACCTCCAGAGCCTTCAGGAGTCCCTCTGTTTGGGGTGATATCCACATTGGAAGCCTATTAGGTCCTATTGAGATTTACGTAAGCGTTAACTCTGGGATGACCTGCCGTCTCACTTTGAAGTCTCTTAGCCATATGAACTCATTTGTCTTTACAATTTCCCCCTTTTATTTGAGGTCTTTTTCCAGCTGTATTGCCCGTTGGCACTTGTGAGTATTCCCTCATTGCCAGGGAGGCTCATCCCTGAGAGTCATGTTCCACACTGGGAGGAAGGCAATGCATTCATAAGCTGAATTTGGCTTAGAGAGAGGCCAGATTTGAGTTAAAAGGAGGCTCTCAAGAGGTAACCCTTAGGCACTCCATAACAATAGGCTGTTTCAATTTCAAGAGCCAAGACACATAAGGCTAGTCATCAATACCAAGAGTCCATCTGCAGATCATCCTCCTTTGTCAGACACTGCCCCTGCATTTGGGGGACTGTTGCTAATCCCTTGGAGAATATGGCAGAGCTCTCCAGGATGGGAATTCAGTATTCTCGCATTTATTGAATGGCTCCCCACCCATTGTGACCATGCCCCATGAGCATTTGAACAATTTTATATACCTTTTATGTATGTTCAGGTGAACTTCCTTCCATGCAACCCCCATCCCTGACACCCCCCACCAACAATCCTCTCCCATCCCAGTTGTAATTCTTCTGTGATCCAAAGCTTCTTTAAAGATGAAGCCAATACAATAGCCAAATACAATTAATAGGAAAATGAAATAATATTGATGTTTAAATGTAAGAGATAAAATACATGAAAACTTAAAAAAAAAAACCTAAAAATAAAATTTAAGGATTGGGTTATTCAAAGTATGAGAAAAAAATTTTTTAATTTAAAAAATATATATTTTTTGACATTTTTCCTTTTATCACTGCACTATCTGGTATCCAGTCTGTACCATGGCACCTTCCCCCTCTCACTGCACAGTGTCTCACTATTTTTCATTTAATTTTCAAAGAAGTTTTAGGTCACAGCCAAGTCACACACCGAATACAAGACACTTTCATATACCCAACCTCCTTCCCCTTTCCTCACCCCATATTAAAGCCTTTTTGTATGTGGATGGTAGCATTGTTATAACTGATATACAGAGAGTGAAACATAACTAGTAAACATTGTCAATGGTTTGCAGTATGTTTTACATTTTGGATCGTACACTTTTATAAATTTTGGTGATATTTACCATGTCCTGTGTCCATCACTGTCAGGTAATGGAAAACATTTCTAATGACCACTAAATATCCCCTATTTGATCTATTCTGTTTCTCCCTCCCCATCCTTCTGGGTCCCATGACGACCCCCTGGCTTGCTCATTGGATGACAAGATTCATAGTTACATGCAACAAGAGGTTATGACACACTTGTTTGTCCTCCACTATTAAGAACTGCCCCTTAAAAGATGCCTACCTGTCTATTTCTGCTCTCCCTTCAGTATCTTGGGTATTCTAACCCACCTTTCCAAATCTACCCAACTGTCAACCCTGCACCACCCAACACAATATATCACTACCCTCCTGTCCTATCCCTTCAATACACAATTACACTCTATCACTTTACCATAGGTTAAGTCCATATGGGTGATGGCTCACAACTTTCTCTTTTTTTTCTCTTACTTGTACACCAATCTTTCAGACAATAGCTCTCTGAGACTGCTCAATTTCCTTAATTCATATCAGTGAGGTCATGTACTGTTCATCCTTCAATACCTGGCTTGCTTCACTCAACATAAGGTCTTCAAGATTCATCCATGTTATTCCATGTGTTAGCACTCATAACAGGTGAGTAGTATTCCATTGTATGTGTGTACCACATTTTGTTTATTCATTCATCTGTTGATGGGCACTTGGGTTGATTTCAGCTTTTGGCAATAGTGAACAATGCCGCTATGAACATTGGTGTGCATATATCTGTTCATGTCTTTGCTTTCAGTTCTTCTGGTTATATACCCAGCAGTGGAATTGCTGGATCATATGGAACATCCATAGTTAGTTTATTGAGGAACCACCAAACTGTCCTACACAGTGGCTGGAACATTCCACAATCCCACCAGCAGTGGATGAGGGTTCCCACTCCTACACATCGTCTCCAACACTTATAGTCTGCTGTTTTTTTTATAACCACCTTTCTAATGGGTGTATGATGGTATTTCAAAGTAGTTTTGATTTGCATTCTGCTAATAGCTAAAGATGTCAAGCATTTTTTAATGTGCTTTGAGCCATTTGTATTTCTTCTTCGAAGAAGTGTCTTTTCAGGTCACTTGCCCATTTTTTAAATGGGTTGTTAGTCTTTTTATTTTCAAGTTAAAGGATTACTTTATATATGCAGGATATTAAGCTCCTGTCAGATATATGGTTGCCAAATATTTTCTCCTATTGGGTAGGCTGCCTTTTTATTTTCTTGATAACATCCTTTGAGATGAAAAAGTTTTTAATTTTGAGGAGACGACATTTACCTATTTTTTCATTTTTTTGCTCGTGCTTTGGGTGTGAAGTTCATGAAACCATTTCTTATTACAAGGTCCTGTAGATGCTTCCCTATATTATCTTCCAAGGTCTTTATGGCCTTGGCTCTTATATTTAGATCTTTGATCCAACTTAAGTAGATTTTCAAATAAGATGTGTGATAGAGTTCCTCTCTCATTCTTTTGGATATGGATATCCAATTCTCCATGCACCACTTGCTGAAGAGGCCATTCTCTCCCAACTGAGTGGGCTTGGTGGCCTTGTCGAATATCAGATGACTGTATATGCAAGGATTTATATCAGGACTCTCAATTTGGTTCTGTTGGTTGATATGTCTATCCTTGTGCCAATACCATGTGGTTTTCACCAATGTAGTTTTGTAGTATGTTTTCAAGTCAGGTAGTGTGATACCTCCAATTTCATTTTTCTTTTTCAATATGTCTTTGGCGATTCGGGGCCTCTTACCCTTCCAAATAAATTTTGTAGCTAGTTTTTCCAAGTCCTTAAAAAATACAGTGTTGATTTCTATTGTGATTGCATTAAATCTGTAGATTAGTTTGGGTAGGATAGACTTCTTGATGATGTTTAGTCTTCCTATCCATGAACAGAGAATATTCTTCCATTTATTTAAGTCTTCTTTGATTTCCTTTACCAGTGTTGTATACTTTTCTGTATATGTCATTTGCATCTTTAGTTAAATTTATTCCTAGTTATTTGATTTTTTTAGTTTCTATTGTAAATGGTATTTTTTCTTGATTTTCTCCTCAGATTGCTCATTAATGGTGTACAGAAATGCTACTGATATTTGAGCATTGATCCTGTTGCCTGCAACATTACTGAAATCCTTTACAAGTTCTAGAAACTTTGTTGCAGATTTCTCAGGGCTTTCTAGGTATAGGTTAATGTCATCTGCAAATAATGAAATATTTACATCTTTTCCAATTTGGATGCCTTTTATATCTTTTTCTTGCCTCACTGCTAGAGCAAGAACTTCTAACACATTGTTAAATAGGAGTGGTGATAGTGGGCATTCTTGTCTTGTTCCCGATCTCAGAGGGAAGGCTTTAAGGATTTCACCATTGAAGATGATGTTAGCGTTGGGTTTTTCATATATTCCCTTTATCATGTGCAGAGAGTTTCTTTCTATTCCTATCTTTTGCAGTGTTTTTATCAGGAAAGTGTGCTCTAGTGTGTCAAATGCTTTTTCTGCATCTATAGAAATGATCCTGTGATTTTTTTCTTTCAATCTGTTTATGTGGTATATTATATTGATTGATTGTAAATGTTGAACCATCCTTGCATACCCAGGATGAATCCAACTTGGTCATGGTGTATAATTCTTTGATATGTTGTTGAATGCAATTAGCAAGTATTTTGTTGAGGATTTTAGCATCTAGGTTCAATAGAGGAATTGGTCTGTAATTTTCCTTTCTTCTGGTATCTTTGTTTGGCTTTGGTGTTAGAGTAATGTTGATATCATAGAATGGGTTAGGCAATGTCCCTTCTACTTCTATTTTTTCAAAGAGCTTAAGCAAAGTTTGTGTTAGCTCCTTCCGGAATGTTTGGTAGAATTCACCTGTGAAGTCATGTGGTCCTGGGTTCTTCTTAGTTGGGAGGTTTTTGATGAAGGACTCTTTCTCTTTACATGTAATTGAAATTACATGTAATTTCTTCTTTCATCAATGTAGGATATTTGTGAGTTTCTAAGAATTTGTCCATTCCCTCTAAATTATCATTTTTGTTGGCAATTTATTTTCAAAGTATCCTCTTATGATACTCTTTATATCGGTGGGGTCAGTAGTGATATACCCTTCTTCATTCCTTATTTTGTGTATTTGCATCTGCTCTCTCTTTTTCTTTGTTAGTCTGGCTAAGATTTTTACAATTTTATTGATCTTCTCAAAGAACCAGCTTTTGGTTTTGTTTATTTTTTCTAGTGCTTTCTTTTTTCTATTTCATTTAGTTCTGCTCTAATCTTTGTTATTCTTTCCTTCTACTTCCTTTGGGGTTAGTTTGTTTTTGTTTTTCCAGTTCCTCCAGGTATGCAGTTAGGTCTTCAATTTTAGCTCTTTCTTCTTTTTTAATGTATGCATTTATGGCTATGAATTTCCCTCTCAATACAGATTTGACTGCATCCCATAGGTTTTGATATGTTGTGTTGTCATTTTCATTCAATTCGAGGTAGTTACTCATTTCTTTTGAGATTTCCTCCTTGACCCACTATGTGTCTAAGAAGGTTTTTGCTTCCATATCTTTGTGCCTAATCTGGTTCTCTGGCCCTTAGTGATTTCCAATTTCATTCCATTGTGGTTAGAGGAATTATTTTGTATAATCTTAATCTTTCTAAATTCATTGAGAGTTGTTCTGTGGCCTAGCATGTGGTCTTTATTTGTGTATGATTCACTCGAGAAGAATGTATATCCCGCTGTATTTGGGTGTAGAGTTCTGTATATGTCTATTAGGTTCAGGTCCTCTAATGCATTATTCAGAGTCTCTGTTTCTTTATTGATTGTCTGTCTAGATGGTCTATGTAATGGTAATAATGGTGTATTAAAGTCCCCCACTATAAGTGTACAGGCATTTATTTCTCCAGTTAGTTTTTGCAGTGTTTGCCTCATGTATTTTGAGGCACTCTGATTAGGTGCATAAATATTTATGATTGTTCTCTTTTCTTGGAAGATTACCCTTTTACTAATATAAAGTGTCCATCTTTGTCTCTTACAATAGTTTTGAATTTAAAGTCTATTTTGTCCGATATTAGGACAGCTACTCCTGCCCTTTTTTTGGTTACTGTTTGTTTGTAAAATTATTTTCTAGCCATTCACTTTCAGCCTCCTTGAATCCCTGTGTCTAAGGTGGATTTCTTGTAGACAACATATAGATGGATCATATTTCCTTATCCATTCTGCCAATCTGTGTCTCTTGACTGGTGAGTTTAACTCATTAACATTCAGTATTATTGCTCTCAAGGAACTTCTTACATCAGCCATATTCTTTTGGGGTTTATGTATGTCATATGTTGTTTTTATTTCTCTTTGTCTTTTTAGTTGTTCTTACACTCTCCTCCAACTCTCTCTCTCTCCTGTTTTTTTCCTTTCAACCTGTAGAACTTCCTTCAATATTTCTTGAAATGCAGGTTGCTTATGGGCATATTCTCTTAATTTTTGCTTATCTGTGAATATGTTGAACTCTCCATCACTTTTGAATGTCATCTGTGCTGGGTAGAGAATTCGTGGCTGGAAGTTTTTTTCTTTTAGTATTTTGACTATGTCATACCATTGTCTTCTTGCCTCCATGGTTCCAGATGAGAAATCAGCACTTAATCTTATTGTGCTTCCCTTGTATGATGGTTCTCTTTTCTCTTGCTGTCTTGAGTATTTTCTCTTTGTCTTGAGCATTGGGCATTTTGACAAGTATATGTCTTGAAGGTGGCCTGTTGAGATTTATACTGTTTGGGGTGTGCTGTCCTTCCTGAACTTGTATATCCATCTCTCTCAACAGGGTTGAGAAGTTTTCAGCCATTATTTCCTTAAACACTCCTTCTGCTCCCTTTCCCTTCTCTTCTCCTTCTGGGATGCCTATAATGCATATGTTTGTCCATTTTGCATTGTCAGTTAAATCCCTAAGTGTCTGCTGGATTTTTTCTATCTTTTTATCTATCTGTCCTACTATCTGTTTGATTTCAGATGTAGTGTCTTCCACATCACTAATTTTTTCTTCTGCTTGTTCAAACCTGCTGTTATGTAAATCCAGCATCTTTTTGATTTCTTGGATTTTGCCATCGATCACCATCATATCTGTTATCTTTTTATATATGTTTACAATTTCTTCAGTATGTTCCTTCAGTGTCTTCTTAATATCCTTAATCTCTTCCTTCACTTTGTTAAGTTGGTCCATGATATTTTTTTGGACAGGTTTGATTAGTTGTTCAATGTTCTGCATCTCTTCCTGGCTTTTAGTTTGATCATTGGAATGGTCCATGTCTTCCTGTTTCTCAGTATGGTTTGTAATTTTTTGTTGCCCTCTGGTCATCATTTTATCTTGATGGATTTATTCAGTTGGTTAGCTTCTCTCTCTGCTCTAGAGTTTTATTTAGCTGGTGGTTCTGTGTGTGTGTTAAATTTTCTCTTTGACACTTTGTTCTTCTTGTATTTCCTTGTTTTTTCTATGTTATCTTGAAGGAAAAAGATTAGGGCCAGAAGACTCAAAAGAGGTAAGAAAGGAAAAAGGATAATTGTAATACTGATAAATGTTAGAAGAGTGGCTGCATCAGACTTAGTAAAATGAATATTTAACTCATGTAGGCAGTGTAGAGTAATAGGGGGGAAATATTGAAGTACTCATAATGGAATGAGAAACCATGTAGAGGAAAATATATAGAATGATTTAAAAGGCCAGAATGATGAGGAGAGAGGGAAAGAGTAAAGAAAGGGCTGAAAGGAATATGTTAATAATAATAATAGTAAAGAAAACAAAATAGACAAGATAGAAATTGACACCTGTGAGGTTGAGGACTAATGAAAAAAGGTGGATTGTAAGAGCCACAACAGAAAGCAGAAGGTGGAAAGATGAAGGAAGGAAAATAGATAGCATTGTCAGAGAAAATCAAGGAAGAAGGAGCACAGCAAAGAAGAAACAAGGTAGCAGCACCTAATTTTTAAAAAAGGGGGTGGAGAAGAAAGAGGAAAGAAAAGCAAGAAACGAACAAACAAAGAAAAACCAAACAAACATACAAGCATACAGTCAAAGCTAAGGAAGAACAGCATTCCTTCTTGGGCCCTTGTCGAGCCTCTCAGCCTCTGTTCATCAATCAATTACCCTGTAACCATTTCTCTGCAGGTTTTGAGGCAGATTTTAGTGATTAAATTAAGTTAAAAAAATTTTTTTGAAGAAATAAGGGACCCAAAAGAAGGCCTCTTCTGGACCAACCCCTCCCACCAAGGGGACCCTAGACTCGTGGAAACTTATCAAACACTTCCCAAGCCTGCGTCCCCCCAGGGAGTCTGAGACTGACACTCAGAGTGGAATTATAAAATTGGATGGCTCCATCCCCTCCTGAGCCAAGCCTCTGTGTCCTAGGGCTGTCAGGTAAATCAGGCTTCCTCAGCAGATTCACCTCTCCCCTCAGCCCGGCACCACTTCTAGCCAGCTGGTTTGCTCCCAAAAAGCTGCAGGGGGGTCCAGGCAGCCAAACTGACAGAGAAAACCCCTCTCACCTTTTGCCAGGACCCTCCCACTCTCGGAGAGTGCTTTCTCTCACCGGGTTGCCGGGAGGGTGGGGCTTCACCATCTGCATTCACAATTTCTAACTGGGGAAAAAACACAGGATTTAATATTGAGCAGTCCACCTTGCTGTCCAGCTCCCTCCAGATCAATGTCCCCAAGGTTCTCACTGTGCAGGCCCCAGAAGAGACCACCTGGTCAGGATTCTGTCCCCAGTCAGCCATCTTCCATGAGAGAAATGGTTAGTGCCTACCTAAACCAATGCCATCTTCTGCCACTCCCCCAGAGATTTTGCAGACATGCGAGGAAGGCCGCACTTTTCAAGTCTGTCAGGAAAATATCTCATCTTGTTTTTAAGCCCGATCACAACTTTGGAAAAGTAAGCAGAGATTGATTGCTTTCACTTAACCGACAAATTTTCAGGACAGCAAGAATCCCAGAAGCACCAATTGAATGTTTCTTGTGAGGGTGTGTGTTTGGCCTCAATTGTTGACCTGCTACTTGATCCTTATGCCAGGAGCTAGAAATGTGTGGATTTACTTGAATTTCTGACATAAAGGGGATCTGGCCATTTTTGCAATGAAATGTCTGGTACCCTATTCTCAGCCACTTATGACCATTCTTCCTCCTGTTCCTTGATCAGGGTTCTAGGAATAGAATTCTTTTGACCTACCTCATGAACTGAGCTCTAACCCAGGTCTTGTGTTTCAATCCTGAGTTGTGTGCCTCTAGCCTGAAAGTAAGTTCTGTGGAGGTTTGTAGTGTGAATGATAAAGTGAATTTTTGCAAGTGCTCTGGGTATGGTTTGTTTTGTGTTCTTCTGAATTCCAGAGTGCCACTGGAGTTGCATTTGGGCCCTTGGAAGGCAAAGTGGTTGTTCCCAGAGGTGGCAGGGCTGTTGTGTCTGATTTGAGGAGAAACTGGCTCCTTCCTGAGCTTGATGGCTGACTACTGGTGCTGGTGGCTTTTACATTTCCTTCAAAATTTCTGTCCTTTCAAGGCCAAGGTAGGAATTCTAAATCCCATGAACAAACCACCACCCTACCCTCCTTCTGCTCCCACCACGTATCCAGGGTGTTTGGGATCTCACCCCTGGATTCTGAATAATTTTTCTTTTGCAGCCTGCCTGTCATGGTGACCAGATTGAAGAATGAATGGTAAGCTTCATTTCCAGAAGAGAAAATCAAAGGACAACAGAAGCATCCCCAACGCACCTCAAACCTGAGACTCCACCTGTTTTGTGAGTGACCCCCAACACCAGGCAGGACCCTGAAATCAGTCGGAGATGGCCAAAGAAAGAGTCCCTAGGGAGGTTGTTTGTGAACCACCAGCTCCCAGGGTTCCCCCAAGATATTGTCCAAGGTCATCCCGTTCTTCATGGGAGTAGGGGCCAGCAATCTCTTTTGTGGTATGTCCTCCTTCTTTCTCAGGTTTCCCATTATGGCTGCTTTTATATAGGTCTGCAAGTTGTACCTTGTTGGGTTTCCCCAGGTTTGGTCCCAGTTGTGACTAGGGCTATGCTTTGTGTTCTGCTTGGTTGAGAATTGGGCCTGCTCTTTTGGGGAGATATGTAGAGTCCTGGACACTCATTTTCAGGAGTCATGTTTGGGGTGATGCAGTGAAGGTGAAGGGCTGCCAAGGAGGTCCTCCTGGGTAGCAGCCACATCCTACCAGACATGACATGGGTCCCTTTCCCACTTAAGGAACCATCCTTTCTTTGAGTAAAGTGGCACTTGTATATCATGCCTTTGTGAACAATGATTGTTTCCTCCATACTCAGTTTCCAGAGAACTTGGCATGCTGTCTTTCACAGCTGCAGTGGTATGGGCCATTTTCCAACCCCACGGGCAGAGAATGAGTGCTTCCATGTCTACCTACCTATCCTCTCCTGCCCTAGGATCTTTCTTTTAATTCAAAAATAGGGGGACCTTTATGGACAATGTTCCATCATTTAAATACACAGATCTTTTACCATTTAGAAGTCACAGATACAGATGCTCCATAAAAGTTCCAACTCTTTTGCTATTTTTGGATATTTCTTTCCCTTGATAGCACAAATATTCCAGTCCTGTGACTTTCAGCTTAGAAAGAGTGGTGTGAGGGCCATGACACATAATCAGTGAACAGAACCCATGTTTTCCATTATAAATGTGGTTGAATCTCTCTAAAGATTTAAAAGCTCATTTTGGGGAAACAATCAAGTATTCATCCAATTTACAGATGGATAGCAAAATGACTCACTTTAAAAATATGAATTCTTCAGCTTTATCCAAGATATACTTAATATTTCCCCTTTTTTTTAAGAAGTAGAACTTGGCATTTTTAATTAAGTATTGTACCATGTATGCACATTATAAATGCTCATTTTAGAAAAACACCAAACCCATGGTATTTCAATTTTCAGCAACTGGAAAATTGAGTGTTAATAGAATGCAAAGTCATCATCAAAATACATAATTCAGTGGCAGAAGCAAACAGACACTAATGGATCCATGCAAATTAAAAAAAAAAAAAACCTATGTAAACTTCAGTGTGGTTCATGAATCTTCATTAGGCACAGTTGCCCTTATTGCCCAAGAGAACTTCATCTTCCATGCAGAATATATTTTAATATTTTCAATTCAGCTTTCAGGATCCCATGTTTGTTTTCTATTCCATATCTCCCTCAGACATGCTCTGAACACTTAAAATTCTCTGAGGGATTGTTTGGTGCTTTGTCAAAATGCCCTGGAAAACCTGGGGTGGAAGAGTTCATCATAAAACTTGTGATCACCCCTTTGGCTGTTCACAGAGGCAGAGGCATTGTTCAAATCCTCCATGGACTTCTCATATTCTCCTTGGGCTTGTAAGCCATTTGCCAAGCTGTACATCTTCTGGGAAGATTTTCTGAACAGCTTCAGCACATTTCAGAGTAGTTATCTTGGAAATCCCGGCTTTCTGCTGGGCTAGTTTCAGTTTCCTTCCTGGTTCTCACAGCCTGGTTTTAAAACTGGTGTCCCCTGATAATTGCACTGCAAGTAAATACAGTACCCCATGAAAAATTGCCCATGTTTGCTGGCTGCAAGGCAGCTTTTCCAACCAAATATTTCCCTTGGCTGTGGACTATAGAAGGCGGTGTTGGCCTGCAAAAGTGTTGTGGGCCACCAACCCTCCAAGATTGATGCTTTTTTGTGCAATAGTTTTATTCTTTGTCTCTTTTTACATTTCTGCATTAAAGAGCCACCCAATAATGTAGCATCATGACTAATGAAACAGCTCAAAAATGAAGATATCTACTTAGGCATAAGGGGGTATTTTGTCTTCTTGCAGAATGCACAAGAGGTGTGGAAATGGGCAATTTAGGAAGCTCTTTTTAATGTTTTATGTATTTGCCTAGCAACTCAGACTGCTGAAGAAGCAGTAAAATGAGGTAAAGAAAATTTGCAAGGAGGTCGTCATGATAGATGTGTGGTAGGACTTCCTTTTCCTTTTGAATATCTCCAAAGAGAATGTGAAAACAATACTATAATTTATCTTTTGTTCCTTTAAAGAGCAAATGCAAAACCAACAGGTTTCCTAACATGCACACTATAAAATGAACATGTTTATGTCAGAAGAGGAAACTGATGTGTTGGGAACCACAGGATAGAACATTCCTTGTGTCAGGATCCCTGTGGACAACAGAACATACATTAGAGGCAACAATGGTGATCCTTGGGTTTGGGAGGGGCAGGGCTTTGTGAGTTAGGTTAGACAATGGCAGGAAGTGCCAGCGACCAGCCAGGGGTGTGACCAGGACCATCGGATTGAACCTTGATCCAAGTTCCTCTTACAGATCTCTCCCACTTTTCTTCAGATTGTGCATGTCAAGCGTGCCACTGTGACCCAGCTGCAACTTGATACTTAGCTTCTTGACGTCCCCGCAGCCTTCCTCATGGCAGTGGTGTCATTTAACATTTTACAATCTCACTGGCACTGTATGAGCCTCACTCTGCCTTTCTCCACATCCTCTCCAACACTTGCTGGGTTTTTTTTTAATGAATTTTTAAAATTTTTACTCTTTTTACCTTTGTTGATAATGCATATTAAGGACAAACAATCAAGCAAACAACACACACACACTCCAGGCTTTTACCACATTGCACACAGAGATGCTCCAAAAAAAGTTCCTTCTCTCTATTTTGTTGCTTTAGGATACCTCTTGCCCATGGTATCAAAAAATCCCATCCTTGTGGATTCCAGGAACTTAATAAAGACCCTGAAACCCATCTGAGCTTGCCAGAGTGACAGGCTCAATGGAGGTAGCCTGTGACACACCAGCACCCAGGGTTCCCAGACGACATTATCCAAGACCCCATCACCTCCATGGAAGGAGGGGCAAGCCATTCCACTCACAGAACATCCTCCTGGTTTAGCAGGGACCACAATATGGCCACTTTTATATGGATCCCAAATTATATCCTCTGGCATACCTCTGGGTTTGGTGAGGCCTGCTTGTGACTGGGGCTATGATTTGTTTTCTGTGTGGTCTGGAATTGGGCCTGTCCTTTTGTGGGCATATGCTGAGCCTTGGGCACCCATTTTCAGGGTTTATGTTTGGGGTGGTATGTGGAGGGCAACAGGGCTGCCTGGAAGGTCCTACTTGGTAGCATCCACATCTGGCCAGGGGTATAAAAGGTCCCTCTCCACCTTATGGAACCATTCTTTATTAGAGTCAAGTGCCATTTGTACATTATGCTGTTGTGAACATCCCTATTACTTCCATTCATAGCTTCTGAAGATATTGCCATGTCGTCTTGCAAAGCAGTGGCGCTATGGGTCATTTTGCAATCCCACCAGCAGAGAATGAGTGCTTCCATGTCTACCTTTAGATCCTCTGCTACCCTAATATTATTCTTCTAATTCAATAATTGAGGGACACTTACAGACAAGGTACATTCATTAAAATACACAGATGTGTTATCATTTACAGAGTAGAAATACAGATGCTGCTTGAACGTTCAAACTCTTTTGCTGTTTTAAGATACCTCTTGCCCATGATAGCACAAATATTCCAATCTGTGACTTTCAATTTGAAAAAGATGTGTGGGGCAATGCCACATATTCAGGGAACAGATCGTCATGTTATTCCATTATAAATTTATTTTAAACTCTCAAAAGTTTTTGATGCTTAGTTTGGATAAATAATCAATTATTATTTATTTTGCAGATAAATAATATAATTTTCATATGGGTAGCAAAATTGGCTGGATTTAGAAATATGAATCTGTAGCTTTCTCATGTCTACATAATTTTTCCCCTTTATTTCAAGACAGAGCACTGGCCCTTTGTATATAAGTATTGTTACATGTTAAATTATATTAAATTCTTTATTGTTAAAGGTGAACTACAAGTATGAACCATGTGAACATTTTAGAAGATAGATGGAAACATCAATAATCAAGTTACATGTAGGAAAAACAATAACCCTTCCCCTCTCCCCCTCAACATCATAGAGATGAAAGATACCATCTATGGGTAAACTCCTCTCTAAAGTCTACTCTGACATGGAAACAATCTTTGAGGACAGGTCAATAGCAGTTATCCAAACTGAAATAGAAAGAGAAAAGTGTAAAGTTAAACATGGCAGGGTATCCAGGTACTGTGGGACCATTTCAAATGACCCAACAAATGTGTAATTGAGATAGATCCCAGAAGTGCAACAGATGAACAGAAAAGATATTTGAAAATGACTTGGATTTGTCTAAAAGTAATAAAAGTCATGAACCCATAGATTAAGGAAACTCAGAGTTTAACTAGCAGGATAAATATCAACTGTACACACACTTACACACACACACAATGCACCTAAACAAAAATTCAGACTGCTGAAAACATGACATTCAGGGGAACAAAAATAAGGAATACAGTAGAATCTTGTCAGAAACTATGAAAATTAGAGGACAATTCTTAAAATGACTAAAGCAAGACACTTTTACTAGCCAAATTATGTTTCAAACATGAAGGAAAAATTAAGAATTATCATAAAAACAAAATCTTTTAAAAATGAATGATTTTGAATTGCACAAGACATGCTAAAATAGTTCTGCAGGCAAAGGAATTACACCAGTCTAAAAACTGTCCACAAAAGAAATCAAAATTAGAAAATGGTGAAAATGAAGGTGAACATATAACCTACACTTAATCCTTTTTAACCATGCTAAAAGATAATTGATTGCTAAAGAAAAACTTGGTAATATCTTGTGCATTATGGCATAAGTGAAAGTCAAAAGTGTGACAGTAAAAGCACAAGGGATGCGATGGAGGAGCTAGACATGGACTGTTTGTTAGGTTCTCACACTACACATGGATTGCCATAATATTCTTTTATATATATATATATATATATATATATACACATACATACATACATACATATATATATATATATATATTTTTTTTTAAGGTGCTTAGATTACCTAATTATTACTCGCTGTAATGTTCTTGAAGGTAAGCTGGATGTGTATCATAAGCCCTCGGGTAACCACTAGAAAATAAAAACTTAAATAGCTGTGTAATGACAGGATACTTATGCAGATTAGGTGGCCTGCACAAGGCAGCTGGCACTTATGCTCCATCAACAGAACCTAATCTCTAAGCTGCCTGTCCCCCTCCCGACATCTGTCTTAGGACCTGAGGAAAAGAGGGATTACAGCCAGCAAACAGGGCCTTGTCTGGGTACAACACTGCTACTCAGCCCCCTTGTAGTCTAACCAAAAAGAAAAATATTTAATAATTTTGACCTGCCTATATTTAAAATTTTGAAATTGTTGTCATCACAGATTCTTTGGCATTAAGTTCAACTTTTAGGAATATTACATCAAGATATTACTTATCTTGGTGACTCATTTTTTTGATGCCCCACTCACTTCACCCTAGTCTTAGGCCTGTTTGGAAGAAAAAGTATTGAGGGAAGCATGGTCTGGCCTTCTGCACCCAGGCTGCAGGGAACGTGGGCCACCATCTGCAGGGTCCTGCTTGGAAGAGAGAGGCTGGAGCCCAGAATGACAGAGAAGGAACTTCATGGGGGGAGCCTGAACTATACCCCAGGGGAGAGGCCTTACAGGGCTTTGTCTCACCTGAAAAATATCTGTCTCCATCTGGAGGCACAAGATTCCCATACCCATCTGACTCTTTGAGCAAGGTTTTAAGTGTAAATCATTTCTGTTACAGTAAGAAAAATGATCGTGCCTAAGTATCTGTTTTATTGTTGGGGCCATTGTAAATTGAGTCTCCTCTTTTCCCATTCCCTGCCCCACCCCAGCCTGCCTTCTGAGGACACTGTCCAGCCCCCAAGAAAGGAAGGACTCAATTACTCCCTCAGGCTCCATCTATGTTCCCTCTGGCCTCCATGGTCTACTACACTGGACATCAAACACCCTTTCTTCTGTCCTGGAAGTTGTTTCACAGAGCTATTCAGAAGCCTGAGTCCTGGAGATTTTGTTCCAGCAAAGGGTCCAGAAGGACTGTGCCCAACAAAATTGATACGCATTAATAAAGCATACAAGTAATCTAAACTGTACAATCAATGGTATTTGGTATAATGACATAGTTGTGCATTCATCACTTTAATTGTTATTGGAGCATTTTCATTATTTCAATAA
Source organism: Cabassous unicinctus (assembly GCA_029593785.1). NCBI lineage: Eukaryota > Metazoa > Chordata > Mammalia > Cingulata > Chlamyphoridae > Cabassous > Cabassous unicinctus. The sequence continues at coordinate 8,756 of JAQZBX010020850.1, read as the reverse complement.
TAATAAGAAACATAAAACAGACAAATAATCAAACAAGAAAATTCTTCACCTCTCAATTTTTCTATGCTTCCCCTACCGTAGGTAGCTGCTATGTCTGCCCATTCTTGTACATTTGTAAATTTATCAAGCAGTGTTATTACATATTCACATACTGTATGATCTATCCAAAGTGTATAACCAACGATTTTTAGTATAATTACAATTTTGTGTATTCATCACCACAAAAAATTTTAGAACTATTTCATTACTCCAAAAAGAAAAATTCCAACCCCCTTAGCAGTCCTTCCCCAGCCTAATTTCATAACTAATCTAATTTCACCTTTATAAATTGATTTATATTTACATTTTATCTAAATGGAATCATGCAATATGTAGTATTTTGTATCTGGTTTCTTTCACTTAGCATAAAGGGTTTTTTTTTTTGTCTGATAGGAAATAGATAGTATAAACATACATTTGTTCAGCTTCAAAGAAAAATAGTCTTATATTTGCAATTTTACCCATATTCATAGATCACATGTAGATTTACTATGGCATACAGTTTCATGTTACATTTTTTAGCTTTCCTTTTAATAATAAAAATGTCCTTGTACTTCCTTTAAACATCTTTCATACCCACAAATAGTACTGCTAGTTACTCAGGGCAGCTCTTAAGGAACTTAACTTCTGGCCTACTGTCCATCAGGAGATTTTTTAAAAATGTGCTCAACTAATTATGATGGAGGAAAGTGCAGAAATTGCCAGAAAATTTATGAAAGGGCAAAGGAATAAGGGGAACTTGCACTACCAGATGCTGAATGTGTTAAGAATCAACAGTGTATACAGGAAACAAAATGGTTATGATGTCCTGATCCCAAAGATCTCAAATTGATGGCATTGATCCTATGGTTATCCCTAGTTTCCAGAGAGGATCAGTAGGTTGCCCAAGGACACACAGCTTTTATGAAAATGACTTGAGAATCCACCCCAATCTAATCTGGGTTCAAGTGAGAATAGAAGATTGAGAAACACTGGGCAAGTATGTTTAACATGTGCTAATGATTACATTTCATATTAGAGAGAAGGGAGAAGGTGAAAGACAGTCTAGGTTTGCAACGGGCATTGGCTAAATACATACTGGCACTGTCTTTTCCTGGTATACCAAGCTCCATTAGATATGAAAGTTATAAAGAATTTGTCCTGAAGTGCTAAGGTTAGGAGTAGGCTTTAGAGTCTGACAACCATGAGTTCAAAATCTGAACTGCCACTTACTGGCAGAGGTCTTTTGGAAAGTGTTTTAAAATTTACTGGACCCATTTCTTGAGAGTAAATAGGGAAGAGTCAGCCTATCTCAAAATGTTAAGTAAGACAGATTTGCAAACAGAAACATCTTACTTGGGACTAATTGAGTGCCCAGCAACCAAAAAAAAGTAACTGCTTTTAAAACAATGAAAATTAGAATCATAAAATTTGTGGAATTGTTTTTAAATCTAAGTTCATAGTGCATGGTACTTTATTTGACATTTTGGCAGGTTACATTGCCAGTTAAAATTTATTAGTGCTTTATGGGTGATGAGGAGTATATTCACTGAGCACCTAGAGTATCCTAGAAGCAAGGCCCCAAGATTGTATTCCCAGAAATTTTCACTGTAAGTGGGAGATTTACTGCAGCAAAAACGTTGCTCAAATGCAGACCAAAATCCTCTCATTTCCATGCACTTTCCACCCTTGTCCAATTCTTAAACCTCAGTACAGTTGGTGACAATGGCTCTGACCCAATCCTGTAAATACCCCTGATTTGCTTTTCCACTCCTTAAAAATAACTTAAAAATAGAAAATCATGACATCATCCTATAAAAATCAGAAAAGATTGATAAACAAAAAGGAGAAAATGAATATACCTCATTTCATCCTGCAGTAGCAATCAGTGTTTAGTAATGTGACACATATTTTACCTCTACACTCTCCAGGTGGATTCCTGTTTTGAAAGCTGCTTCAGAAAGCACCATTTTTTACTGTACAATGTATCATGATCACCTTTCAGACCAGGTAGTGGTCTACCTTCAACTCCAAGTCCACCCTCCAAACATCCACAATTTATGTAGCAAACCTGCCACCAGCCCTGTGGAGTGTTCTCAGATTTTCACTTGAACTAATGCGAAAATATTTGCCTTCCTACCTAATTCTTTTGCACACACTAAGCCATGGAGTCAGAACTCTTTTTTTTCAGGCAGCCCTGGACCACCCTTTAAAAGCCAGGGCACAGCCTCCATCTCTCCCCTTGAGAAGGTCTTCCCTGCCTGTGCAGGCTCAAAACACAGCCTTTGATTTGCTCCCTAAAACTGCAAACTCTACAAAGAAGAGCCTGATATTCACCAGGAGGTTTACCATTCACATATTCACTAGATGTCTTAAGCCAGGATTTTAGCAGTTTAGTAATTACCTAACAATTACTTGAGCAGTTCAGGGAGAACCCGTAACATCCTCATGACTTCCTCAGGCCTCACTCCCTATTCTCCATTGTGCAGCTGGGCCTCCAAGCCCAGGATCAAGGAGATGTCAGGCCTTCAGGGGTCAGAACAAAGCTCAGGGACTCTGGGGTTACACTGCAGAGCCCTGCTCTGGAATTCACTCCCTCCTGGCCCCTCCAGCTTGTCCATCAGAGACCCTGCACCACCCCTGGGGTGGAAGGACCAGCATCTTCCACAGGAGCCTCTGCTCTGTCCTGGCCAGCTGCCTCCTTGGGGTCTGGGTTTGCAAAGGTGCTGTCCTTTTCCTGTCCAGCTCCCAGGAGCCAGAGGGGGTGGTGTGGCCACAGAGAGCAGGGAGTCCCCTGCCCTGGAGGTAAAGACCAAAGGATTTCCTATGCCAGCCCTTTCTGCAACTAGCATCTCCAGAACCAACCTTGCCTCTGAAGAGCACCTTAGGGTAAAAGGAGGGGGTATGTTCAAAGTTCATCATTTCCTCCACCCTCTTAACCCCCCTCCCAATGCAGGGGTAGGAATTTCAGTGCTCTCCACCCTCCTCACAGACTACTGGGTTGTGTGTACTTCTGCTCCCACATGCCCACCAGCATCCAATCCCCAGTGGCCCAGTCTGAATGGTAGGCTCTCCTTCAGGGCCCTGAGGACTCACCTCTCACCAGCAGAACCCAGTCCTCGGAGGTCACAGGATAGCTGAGGTTAGAGGCACAGAGAGGGTATCTGAGGGTGCAGGAGTGTAGGGGGGCATGGGGCTGCCCAGGTCCCTTAAACCGTGGGTCCAGAAGCTCTGATAGGAAAGGCCCAGTGCTTTCCTGGCACAAACGCACTTCTGCAGGGGTTTGCAAACTGTCAACGATGCCCTATTGTCCCGAGTACATGAAGTAATGCAGACCAGGGATGGGTCGGAGTCAGCCCAAATGGGCAAGAATTGGAGCAGCATGGGCAGAGGGTCCTGGAGCATGTGCTTTGCCCTGAGTGTGGAAATGAAAGCCTAGGACCCCTCTGTGAGTCTGGGTGGGGGACAGTGGGGGAATGGCCAGATGCTTGAGACATGAAGAAAGACCCCCAGTGCTGAGAAGTGGGACCACCACAGCAGGATGTGGGGCATGTGTGGGCCTTTCCACGCAGAGCAGCAGGCCTGCCTGACAGATATTGGCATGCTGGGCAGGTAATGGCCTCCTGCAGGGCAGATACCCAGCAGGTTTCCTCTACTCCAATAACCCCTTAAATATCTAGGCTTGGAAAGGCCATGGGCCCTATTCAAAACCAGCGTGCACAAATGAACCCTTTTCTGATATTACTTTCTGGTCTCTGTATCAGACTTATAGGGGAAGTCTTTCCTCTAGCTTTCCCTTCCCATTCCCCACCTCTTCCAAGGGTCTGGTGGGGATGGGTTTGTGCTGAAGCAAATGGGTATGGTGGAAGAGCCCTCCCACAGTGGATGTCCAGGAAATGTCACTCTTTTGAGAAGGGGTATGGGGTCTTCCATCCCTTATCTGAAGCCCAGAGCCTCCTGCAGTCAGTGAGGTGTGCAGAAGAGCATGGTCGCCCCTGGGTGTGAAGGTCCCAAGTCTGGGGACAGATGGGCCACTAAAATTCAGTAGGCAGTGTCTAGAGACTAAAGCGAGTCACCCTGGTGGGGCAATGTGCAGAGGGAAGGAGGAGCAGTAGCTGGCCTGGCAAGAACCAGCCTGAAAGTTCCAAGGGCACCTGCCAAAGGCCAGGCAGGATGGAGAGAATAAGGAAGACAGAGCAGATCACTGGGCCGGCAGGACTGACAGGCCCAGCCATCCGCCATCTATGGACATGTAGGTTCTTGCTGCCCTTTTGGAATTTAGTTTGACATATCAGTGAATAATTTTAATTTCAATATCCCACTCCAATTTAACTTCACTCATAGAAGTCCATCTCATAGAAAAGAGAGTTCAGAAGCAAACAAAGGCATTCTGTTTGGAAAGGCAAGCACTAGGATCCACCTAAATGTCCATAGGGGTATACACTTCAGCATACCCCAGTCCTCTGACAGAATATGTGTCAGAACTGGGTATATGAGCAATGCCGTGGGTATCAGGCAGGGTCAGGGTGGCAGAGACAGTTGGTCCCTTTTTCTGTTTCTGATATGAAAATGTGTGTGTATACATATTGAGATTTGTATAAACTGAGGGAAAAATGCAGAAAGCCCAGGAATCCCACCAATCAGCACCTAGCTCTGGAGGTTCCAGATGGGGGTGTACCCATGCCTCAGGGGGGCAAAGTAGCCTTCTGGGTGTAGATTGGTTGGTGCTTGGACACAGAGGCCAACCTGCTGGGGTCACAGTCCTTGTGACCCTAAGAAGTTGCCTCAAATCTCTGAGCTGGATGTTGACACCTGCCACGTGAGGCAGCTCTAGAGATCACCTCATAAGCTTCTATGAAGGGAAGTGAGCCAAAGTGCATATGCAGGACATGAACTAGCCAGGGTCAACAAGCAGCTCTGCTAAGCAGGGACTTTCCTTTCCTTGTACACTTTTTACATTGTTGGGCCAGGTTGGGGATGGGCCCCTCAGCTGCCTGAGCCAGTGTGGCCCAGGGGGGCAGAAGAGAGGTTCAGAGACTGATAAGCTATGAAGGGTGGTCCTGGGCATGAGCATGGCCCTCAGCCAGAGCTCCTTAAGGACTGTGTTCTTTGGGGGAATGGGAGGAAATTCTCAAGGGCATCTGGTCCCACCCCTGCATTTACCTGGATGGGCTGTGTGAAGGAGGTCTAAGGATGGGGAGGGTGTGGGCAGTGCCATGTTCATTGTGTGGTGACCAAGCCCAGTGCTGCAGTGACTGTTCTCTGTGTTGGCAGAGCCGACCCCCAGTCCAAGAGGTGATATAGAACTTCCTGGCCCTGCTGTGGAAGAGCAGGGTCTCTTGTTCATCAACCACAGAGCTGGTGGCCCTTGCAGAAAGGCTATGCTTGGACCTGCAGGATGACCTTGTCCATACAGAGCCTTTGCTGGAGGCCCTGCTGGAAAGCCTGCTCCACTTGCACCTGCTGGACAATGAGGATATGGTTCTGGTGCCAGCATGGAGGCACCAGCAGGAGGAGCACCAGGCTGCCTGCCAGCTCCTGGAGGTGGGCCTGGGGCAGAGGTGCAGGAGCATAGAGTGTAGTGTCATCAGCTCAGTTGGGTGGTCTGGGGAGGCCTCTCTGAGGAGGTGTCCCTGAATTGAGGCCACCATGCCAAGAACAGGAATGATTCTGGCCTGTGCAGCTCAGTCAGGGCAGGTGGGGAGGTTCCCTGGCCATTTACTCCCTTGACCACTTGCCCAATCAGAGGCTTTTGTAGACAGCAGAAGTAGGATTCACCCCAGAGCCCTGGTCCCTGACCCAGGCATCATTCCTTCTTGGAGGTCAGGATCATGGGTTCCAGTTCTCATGCACTCCAGGAGGATGAAGGCAGCCAGGGCTTAGCAGGCTGTCCTCAGCAGGGTTGCTGGGCTCCACCAGGAGGTAGGCAGGAGCTGGTGCAGCTCTGGAATGACATCCACTGTGAGCTGGACAGGAAAAGGCTGGGTGTGGCCACACTGACACCCACACAGAGGTTCCACTCTAGGAAGAGGTAGGCTACTCCAAGAAGAGTTAGGCTCTGAGTGTAAGTTTGTGCTAACTCCACAGGGCTCCCCCAGGAATAGGTGTGCACTGGGCATGAGTATGTTTTCATCCCACTGTGTTCCCCAGGAAGAGGTAGGCTCTGGGCAGGAGTTAGGATTTACCCCACAGGGTTCCCCCAGGAAGAAGTAGGCTCTGGGTATGGGTTTGTGCTTACTGCAAGGGCCTCCCCCATGGTCCAGGAGCTGAAATCACAGAGGTGGGGCAGGAGAACCAATGTGGTGGGAACAGTCAGAATACATCAACAAGCATCCCCTTAGTCAGCATTTCTCCAGCACCCACCATGTGCCCTCACTGAGTGACACTTGTCAGCTGCTCTGTCAGTTGAGGTCTGGCTGCAAATGCAGGGACCATGGAGCAGGGTGGTTGGAGGCTGTGGAGCATCTGTCAGGGATGGTGTCACCTTGGGGTGACATGGTGGCAGGTGCTGCCAGGACAAGGCCAGGGTGCAGGAGGGGCTTGGCATCCTGGAGGGGAGTCAGTAACTGTCCAGGTAGTGGGTAGACAGTGGGGACCACATGGTGTCTGTGTGGGTGGGTGGGGGTATTTAGAACACTTAAAAAGAGTAAGAGCTATTCTCTGCTCTTGGGCCACAGGAAAACAGGTTGTGGGCCAGGTTTGACATGCAGGACCAATTTGCCCTCCTGTCCTGCAGGAATGGCAGGAGGCTCCTGGAACGGTGCTCCTCACCAAGCTGTCCATGGCACTTGGGGGAGACTTTGAGAGAGAGGAAAGGAGTTCCATTTGGGTGTGTGATGTGTAGACCTCTGTGAGGTTGTTCAATAGGCACTTGGATATCACAGCTTCAGCAGACAGCTATTTGCACATCACTTTTTCTTATGGAAATTTCCAGTATACACAGAAGTAGAGAATAGCAGTGGGGGACATCATTCTGCTTCACCAGCTGAGAACTATTAGCTGGTGGTGGTGTATCAGTTTGTGCTCAAACTTGGTGTGGTGAGAGAAGGGGAGAGAGGACTAAGAACTGAGACCCTGCTTCTCTGACCTTCAGGGACTCATCCCTGAACTTTTCAGACAGAGTGGGGTGAGGAGATTTTAGTAGGGAGGTTCCAGAGGGAATGGTGGGTGAGATAAGAGAGACATCAGAAGGGCATGTTGTTCTGGAAGTCAAACAGATGAGGTCTGTCCAGGAGGGGTGTTGGATGGAAGTGGCTTGTGAGCTGGGCCACAATGCTGTGGTGAGGCAGGTGGGTTGGAGTGTGTCACAGAGAGTGGGGGCACAGAGTCAGCAGCAGGGGTCTAGTATTTTTGAAAGGTGCTGAATGAGTGGGGAGCAGAATTACAGGGCAGCTGTAGGGGTGAGGGAGGCCAGAGAGGTCGATGTGTGAGAAGGGAGATCTATGACACCCCAGCTAAGGGAATGACTTGGAGAACAAAGATTGATGTTGCCAAAAGGAGGTGGATGTCAAGTGAGTCCTGGACAAGTCAGGGGCAGGTGTGGCAACCACCCGGGGTCTGGTGGTCAGCCTGGGAGCAGGCTGGGTGTGGGACAGGGAGGCACTTCTCACTTGGTTACTTTCCATCGCTGTGAAATTAGCACTAAGGTCTTCAGTGGTCATGAGCAGTCAGGGGTATGGGGGCTGAGGGGAGAGCAGGAGGGTGAAGGCATCATTGAGGCAGATGGGCAGGAGGCCCAGGTGCTGGGTGTCCACTGAGAAGGTGTTTGCTGGAGACTCATTGACAGTTGTGCCTTCCCCAAATGGGGGTGGGCATTGTGGGTGAGTGTGACCAGCTGAGGTTTCTGACAAGGAAGCATGGAAGAGGGTTTGGGTGTGGTGGGGGATGGACAACCCCAGGCCAGGGGGCTGTGCAGAGTGGGGGTTGATAGTCAGTGAGCACGGTGACAGCTTTGAGGGCCCAGGGTCTCTGGTGCTTGCAGGCATTAGAGAACACCAGGAGGTGTTCCCAGGGAGCAGGGCTGGCATGGGGATGGGGGCTGCAGTCACTGGCCCTGAAGGCTGCTTCCCAGCCCTGCCCACTGGTGCCAGGCAATGAGGAGGGTGCAGGATGAGGCTGGGGACCTTGCATGGGATGAACCATCTGAGGGTCATTTACATGGCAGGACTGACAACAGGAGGAGGCCCCAGCCAGGATCCCAGATACCCAGAGGGGGACATCAGGGAGGTGACAAGGGGGAGGAGCTGCGGTGGTCAGGGGAGGGAGAATACTCTGGGGTGGAGTGATGCTGAGGCCCCCAGAGGGTGGCAGGTGTGCAGGTGCTGCTCCCAACAGGCAGCAGGTGAGGGAAGGGGTTGGTGGAGGCCATTGCTTCAGGGGACTGGTCCTGGAGAGGGACAGAAAGTTCAGCCCCAGGGAACAGCTCCACCCAGAGGTGAAGAATCCCAGGAGCCATTGACTAGACTGAGTAGACCACCCACTCAGTGTGCCCCCACTTCAGGTCCCCCACTCCATGTCCCCCTACTCCAGGTCCCCCCATTCCATGTCCCCCCACTCTGGGTCCCTCCATTCTGATTCCTGCTCACTCCTAATGCTACCTAATGGGGTTACCCACCACCCCATGTCCCCCATTCTGTGTACCCCCACTCCAGGCCCCCCATGGCAAATCCCCCCACTCCAAGTCTCTGTCACTCAGGCCCCACCCAGTATGGGTCCCCCCACCCCACCCCACTTCCTGC
>JAQZBX010020849.1:0-32698 GCA_029593785.1 Cabassous unicinctus | reverse complement strand
TGGCTTTATAACTCCTTCTACATATTTTTCTCCATTTTGTTTCTTGTTTCAGTTTTTTTTCTATTCCACTTTTTAAATCTTATTCTGCTGTAATTTAGTGATTTTTCACTCATTTTAATTATTTATTTTCCTGGGTCTTACACAGCTCCTCTTCTACATTTTTATTAGCAGTATATTATTCTTTTTCTCTTCTTATCTCTGTCTAATATTTTTTTCTCAAGGGAATATAGACAACAACAAGGAAATAGAATAAAAGGAATAAAGTGTCTAAGTGAAACCTTACAACAACAACAAAAAATAATAAAATAAAAACATAGAGTAGAAAAAGAAGCTAACCAACTGAATAAGCCCATCAAGATAAACAGATGCCTAGACACCAAAACAAAAAACAAAAAAACAACAAGCCATACTAAGAAAGAGGAAGTCATGACCCAGTCTAATGCACACACTAAAAAACAGGAGGATAGGCAGAATTTTTAACAACTAACCAAAGACATCCAAACAAATATCATGAATCAACTTATTGAAGTGAAGGAAGAGATTAAGGATATTAAGAAGATGCTGGGTGAATATACCAAAAAATTCATAAACTTAAAAAAAGGATAATGTAAGAAATAAAAAACACACTGGAAGCACATAACAGCAGATTTGAACAGGGAGAGGGAAGCATCAGCTGTGTGGAATACAGTACACCTGAAACCAGACAGAAAGAAGAACAGATAGGTAAAAAGATAGAAAAATCCAGGAGGGATTTAGAGACAACATGAAATGCACAAACATATGCATTGTAGGCATCCTAGATGGAGAAGAGTAGGGAAAGGGGAAAGAAGGAATTTTGGAGGAAATAATGGTGGAAAATCCCCCAACTCTATTGAGGGACATGAATGCATATATCCAGGAAATGCAGCACACACCAAACTATGAATCCTAACAAGCTTACCCCAAGACATATACTTGTCAAATTTTCAATGCTCAAGGCAAAGTGAGAATACTGAAAGAAGCAAGAGAAAAGATATCCATCAAATACAAGGGAAGTTCATTATGATTAAGTGCAGATATCTCATCTGAAACCAAGGAGGCAAAAAGGCAGTGGTATGACATACTTAAGGTCTTAAAAAAAATCAAAACAACATGCCAGGCAAGAATTCTCTATCCAGAAAGCTAGCATTCAAAAATGAGTGAAAGTTCAAAATATTCACAAAACTGAAATTAAGAGAGAAATAAAAACAGCATAAGACATACATAAACCTAAAGAAAATATGGCTTATATAAGTAATTTCTTGATGGTAATAATGCTGAATGTTAATGGATTAAACTCTCCAATCAAAAGACATAGATTGGCAGAATGGATAGGGAAATATGATCCACCTATATTCTGTCTATAAGAAAGTCACTTTAGACCCAGGGATGCAAGCAGGTTTAAAGTGAAGAGTTGGAAAACAATTTTACATGCAAACAATAACAAAAAAATGGCATGAGTAGCTATATTAGTATCAGACAAAATAGACTTTAAGTGCAAAACTATTGCAAGAGAAGAAAGAACAATTATAAACATTTATGCACATAACCAGGTTGCCTCAAAATACATGAGGCAAACATTGGAAATACTAAGCGGAGAGAAAGATGACTCAACAGTTATAGTGGGTGATTTTAATACACCATTATCACCATTAGACAATATATCTTGACAGAAAATCAATAAAGAAAGAAACACTTTGCGTAATACCTTAGAGGACCTGGACCTAATAGATATATAAAGAAAACTACACCCAATTAAAAAGGGATATACATTCTTGAGTGCACATGGATCATTCTACAGGATAGAAAACATCTTAGGCCACAGAAAAACTCAATGAATTCAGAACAATGGAAAATATAAAAAGTAATTACTCTGACCACAATGAAAAGAAGCTAGAAATCAGTAAGGGGCAGAGAAGAGGTTTAGGCACAAAGATATGGAAGTTAAACAACACACACTTAAACAATCAGTTGATCAAGGAGAAAATTGCAAAAGAAACCAGTAACTACCTTGAAATTAATGAAAATGACAACACAACATATCAAAACCTATGGGATGCAGCAAAAGCTGTACTGAGGGGGAAATTTATAGCCATAAATGCCTTTATTAAAAAAGAAGAAAGAGCTAAAATCAAAGACCTAAATGCACACCAGGAGGGCCTAGAAAAAGAACAAACTAACCCTGAAGAAAGTAGAAAGAAGGAAATAACAAAGATTAGAGCAGAACTAAATGAAATTAAAATAAGAAAGCACTACAAAAAATAAATGAAACCAAAAGCTGATTCTTTGAAAAGAATTGACAAGCCCTTAGGTAGACTCACAAAGAAAAAAAAAGAGAAGATGCAAATACATTATTAAATGAGGAAGGGGATAACACCACTGACTGCACTGAAATAAAGAGTATCATAAGAGGATACTTTGAAAAACTGTATGCCAAAAAGAAGTATAATTTAGAAGAAATGGAGAAATTCTTAGAAACACACAAGCAGTCTACATTGAAGAAAAAATAAATTGATGAACTGAGGAGACCATTCACAAGTAAAAAGGTAGGTTTTGTCAGCAAAAGCATCCCAACTAACAAAAGTCCAGTACCAGATAGATTCACAGGTGAATTCTACCAAATATTTAGGAAAGAAATAACACCAATGCTGCTAAAACTCTTTTAAAAAATAAAAGTGGATCGAACATTGCCTAGCTCATTCTATGATGCCAATATCACCCTAATATCAAAACCAAAGACCCCACGACAATGGAAAACAATAGAACAGTCTCTATAAGGAAACTACATGCTAAAATCCTCATTAAAATAATAACCGTATTCAACAGCACATCAAATGAATTATATACCATGACCAAGTGGGCTTCATCCTTGTTATGCAAGAATGTTTCAAAATGAGAAAATAAATCAATGTAATACACCACATAAACATACCAAAAGAAAAAAACCACATGATAATCATTATAGATGCAAAAAGAGCAGTCGACAAAATACAGCACCCTTTCTTGATAAACAAACTTCAAAGATTGGAATAGAAGGAAAATTCCTCAACATGATAAAAGTTATATATGAAAAACCCACAGCTAACATGATATTCAATGGTGAAATCTTAAAGCTTTCCCTCTAAGATCTGGAACAAGACAAGGATACCCACTGTCTCTGCTCTTATTTAACATTGTGTTAGAAGTATTTGCCCAAGCACTTAGGCAAGAAAAAGATATAAAAGTCATCCAAATTCAAAAGGAAGAAGAAAAAATTTCACTATTTGCAGATGACCTTATCCAATACCTTGAAAGCCCTGAGAAATCTACAAAAAAGCTTCTAGAGCTTATAAATGAGTTCAGTAAAGCAGCAGGTTATAAGATCAATGTGCAAAAATCAGTTGCATTTCTGTTCATCAATAATGAACAATCTGAGGAAGAAATCAAGAAAAAATCCCATTCACAATAGCAAAAAAAGAATCAAGTAACTAGAAATATATTTAACTGAAGATGTAAACAACTTGAATGCAGAAAACTACACAACACTGTTAAAGGTAATCAAAGAAGACATAAATAAATGGAAGAATATTTCCTGTTCATGGATAAGAAGACTAAATGTCATTAAGATATCTATCCTACGCAAACAGTTTTACAGATTTAGCACAATCCCAATAAAAATTTACCACAGCATTTTTCACTGAATTGAAAAAGCTAAATAGGAAATTTATTTGGAAGGGGCAAAGGCCCTGAATAACAGACATATTGAAAAAGAAAAATGAAATCACATGAATCACACTACCTTACTTTGAAACATACTATAAAGCTACATAGTCAAAACATCATAATATTGGAACAGGGATAGACATATTGACCAATGGAATCAAACTGAGAGTTCTGATATAGATACTCACATATACAGTCAACTGATCTTTGACAGTGTTTACCATAGGCCCCAAGGGGAGTTTGAGGGAAGCATAGAAGAGATGCAACATAAGGCATTTTTAAGGCATTAAAATTCTCCTGCATGATTTCACAATAATGGATACTGGCTATATTAAATTTTGTCAAAATTTATAAAACTGTAGTCTTTAAAATGCAAATCATAATGGATACCATCTACCGGAGTCAGCAGCAATGCTTCAATATTCGTATATCAATTGTAACAAATGTACCATTTGCATGTAAAATGTCATTAATAGAAGAGAGGGGAAAAGGGTATATGAAATGCCCTATATCCTCTACATGACTTTTCTTCTTTAGAGTTAAAAGGAAAAAAATAAGACACTGTGGGAATATACAGAAGAAAATGTCACTGTACATACAAGAGAACAGATCTTACAGTGAAGAAAGATATAATGTCTAAAAATTGCTTTGTTATTTAATTTTTAAATCTTTTTTTGTATTTTATATGTTATTTTTAAAACTATTATTTTCTTGTTTATTATATGGGTCTCTCCCCACTGATAAAATACACTATAACAGGATGAACAGTTACATATTCCATGGAAATCTACCCCAAGTTCACTTTGTTCTGTATGCACCCCACCACATCCAAAACCCTACACAAGTAATCCTCCCATGCCATATTTGCCAAAAGAATATTCCCAATGTTGTAGTTTTAACCACTGACCTGCAAATCCCCAGAGTTCACCTGATCCTTACCCTGACCCTCACCCAAATTCCATGGATAATCTAACCCAACCCCCTATCCTACTCTCCTCACAGACCAGCACCACTGAACCCAAAAGCATCACTGCACCACTCTCTTGCTACTTGCTGATATGATACTATACCTAGAAAACATCTCCAAGAATCCACAAATAAGCTATTAGAAATAATAAATTGATAATAAAGAAATTCATCAAAGTGACAGAATACAAGATTAGTATGCAAAAATCAGTACTGTTTCTATATACTGCTAATGAGCAATCTGAAGAGGAAGTATTAACACATGGGATAACATGGATGAATGTTGCAGACCTTATTTTGTGTGAAGTAAGCCAGGCACTGAAGGACAAATCTTCCATGACCTCACTGATGTGAATTTTGCAAATAAAGCAGACTAAAAGGTCTAGAGTATGGAAGATAGGTTTACAGGAGGCAGAAAGAGAGTAGAGGGCTGTGAGCCAATGCCTATATGGGCAAAATCTATGATAAGATGGAAGGGTGAAGTTGTGCAGTGGATGGATGTGACAGTGGTGTAGTGTTGCTATAAACAAGAAAATATTAAACTCCCATCTTGGAGAGTCCTGCTATGTTCTCAAATAGAAAGGCAAGATTATCCCAAGAACATAGACAGTGCCTAATAAAAGAAAACATACCAATATATCAAGCTGTCAATATTATTGCAAGTAACCATGCAAAAGTGAAACTTAGAGTTTACCATAGGTCCCAAGGGGAAGAGGAGGGAAGAATAGAATAGATGGAATATAAGTCATTTTTAATTTTTTTTTTGTATTTTATATGTTATTTTTAATTTTTTTCATTTTCTAATTATTTTTATTTGGTTATTTTCTTGGCTTCATATTTGGAGATGTTTTGAATCACAGAATGGTCACAACAATGGCAAGGGAGGATTGCTGGTGTGAGGTATTGGTGATGGGGGTATGCATGGGAGGGGGGTTATCTGGGGTATGCCACTAAGTCATATGATTGAGCTGAAGTATTCATTGGGCATTTTCATTGTCGGTGTTGATCCACACAATAACTGAAAGAATATTAAATTACCATCCTGGGGAGTTCTGCTACATTCTCTAATGAGACAGCAAGAGTTCCTGAGTATAAGGGTGGTGTCTAGTGAACAAGGACCGGCCATTGCACTGAGCCTTTGATATTGATGATTGTACTTATGAGCCTTTAATTTGAAAGTGAAACTTAGTATTATATGTTGCCTAAGAATTACCTCCGGAGGGCTTCCTTGTTGCTCAAATGTGGCCTCTCTCTAAGCCAAACTCAGCATATAAATGCAGTATCTTCCCTCCAGTGTGGGTCATGACTCCCAGTAATAAGCCTCCCTTTCACCAATAGATTACTACTAAGAACCAACTAGAAATTCACCTGGAAAAAGACTTTGACCATAAGGAGAAAAAGGTAAATAAAAATTAGTTTTTATGGCTAAGAGATTTCAAAGTGTGTTGGGAGGTCATTCCAGAAGTTAAGCTTATGCAAATATTAGCTGGATCTCTTTGACTGCCATGATATTGTCTCAAATAGTAGGACTCCTGAGAGATCTAAAGACCTCCAGACACAATAGTCAAGGCAGACAGTTCAGGAGTTTGGCACCCTGACAGTGAGTCTTACCTTGGAGTTTATGCTCCCCAGTGTGACAGAGTTGGACTCATTTGTGGTTTCCCTACACATGGCACTTCTGCCTTTTCTATTTGAACTTATAGTTAGTACTATACTTGACAGATGTATGTCCAAGGGACTTAAAACCTTGGTCTGTCCAAGTGCCAGTTGGGCCCTGAAACTCAGAAGAGTTGCAACACCTACTCTTCAGTTCATTGGACTCATCCAGGACAACCAACAAGGTGATGAAGATGGACAATGCCCATCCCAAGGAACAGAGAGAGTGCAACTGCAAGCAACCTAGTTCTATCCATCTTCCCCATGTGAACTAAGCCCCTTCTGAATTAGAGGCAGAGTGGGCACCAGTATCCCAAAATCTTCAGGTTTGGGGAAGGAAAAATGGACTAAAGTAGAATTACTATTATTCTAGTATAGACCTATTGTTATTCTAGCAATGGAAGAACTTGTATCATTGATATTAAGGCAGTGGCCACCAGGGGATCAGAGGGGAGGGAAATCAAACAATAGATGTAATATGGGGGCATATTTGGAATATTGGAATTGTCCTGGATGATGTCGCAGTGACTTATACAGGCCATTATATATTTTGTCATAACTTACAAAATTGCAAGAGAAAGAGTGTACACTACAATTTAAACTATAATCCATGGTTAGTGGCAATGCATCAATATTTGTTCATCAATTGTAACAAATGCACCACACTAATGAAGGCTATTATTAATGTTGGAAAGTGTGGGAAGGAGAGGGAGTGGGGCATATGGGAGTCCCCTATATTTTTATGTAACATTTATGTAAAACAAAGTTTATTTAAAAGAAAGAAAGAAAGAGAGAGAGAGAGAGAGAGAGAGAAAGAAAGAAAGAAAGAAAGAAAGAAAGAAAGAAAGAAAAAGAAAGAAAGATGGTTGTAATCACATATTTGTGCATTCATCACTTCAGTCAGTCTCAGTGCACTTTCATTATTACAATAATAAAAATAAACAAACAAACAAAAAAAACCTCAATGCTTCTTAATTTTTAACGTAATGAAAGAAAAAAAAATTGAGAGCCAAGAATTACATATACAACAAAACTTTCCTTCAAAAATGAGGGAGATTTCAAGATATTCATTGATACATAAGACTGAGACAGTTTGTGGTAAAGAGATATGCAATAAAGGAAATGCTAAAAGGAGAACTTCTGGTTGAAAATAAAGAACTTTAGATAGTATCTTAGAGCAGGATGAGGAAATAAAGATGCCCAGTAAAGGTAACTACATATACCAAACTTGAATATTATTGTATCCTCAATAGATAAGTCTACTCTTTATTTCCCAAAAGATTTAGAATATAATTGAATAAGAAGCAATCAAATTTCTATGTTATGGACATGGAAAATGTAAAAGGTAAATAACAACAAAGAGGAGGGGAAAGGGTATAAAAGCAGACTGTGAAAGCTATTGAAGTTAAGTTGTTATTTTGAATTAGGATATTATCGATTTAGGCTCTTTAATACAAAACTCATGGAAACCAAAAATAAAGTAGTTAAAATATATACAGAAAATGAAATGAGAAAGTGACTAATCAGTCACATCACAAATGATCAACTGTACACAAAAGAAGGCTGCAAGGAAAGAAGATAGGAAACAAAATGCATGAAATTCACAGGAATAAAGTATAAAATTTCTGAAGAAATTCCTGTCTTATCAGTAATTACAGTTGTATTAGTTAGCCAAAGGGTTGCTAATGCAAAATACCAGAAATCTGTTGGCTTTTATAAAGGGTATGTATTTGGGGTAGAATCCCATAGTTACCAGGCCATAAAGCATAAGTTTCTTCCCTCACCAAAGTCCATTGCCACGTTTTGGGGCAAGATGGCTGCTGATGTTTACCAAGAATTCAGGCTTCTTGGGTTCCTCTCTTCCTGGTGTTTGCCTCTCTCCAGGCTTAGGCTTGCTTCTCTCCACAAGGCCAGCTGTAGATTATCAGTGAATGGCTTGTCTCTTCCTGGGGCCTTCTCTCCCTCCTCATGACCAAGCTCCTCTGTGTGCTTCCTTCCCTGGGCTCCAGCATTAAAACTCAGCTTCAGAAATTCAACCCAAACTCCAACTAACTCCTCTGCTCTGCAATGTAGTTTTACCTCTGAGTTCCCACCCACCAAGGGGCAGGGAATCAGCACCCTAATAATGTGGCCTAATCAAAACCCCAATCATAATTTAATCACACCCAGAGGAACAGTCCAGTTTACAAGCATAATTCAATATCTATTTTTGGAATTCATAACTATATCAAACTGCCACAACAGTGAATGTATATTGATAAAATTCCCAATGAAAAGATACAGATAGGGAGAATGGATAAAAAAGCATGACCCAACTGTATGCTATTTACAAGAGACTCATCTTAAATTTAAAGACATAAGGAGGTTGAAGTGAAAGGATGAAAAAAAAATGTATCATGTATTTAGTACCTAAAAGAGACCTGGTGTAGCTATGATAATATAAGATAAAATGGACCTTAAGCAAAAACTTGTTGCAAGAAAAAACAGCACAGTATATTAATTTTAAAAGGTAAATCCACAAGAATATATAACAATTATAAAAATATATGTACCTAATCACAGAACTCCAAAATACAAGAGGCAAACGTTGACAAAATTGAACAGAGGTATAGTTCTACAATAAAATTTGATCATTTCAATATACCACTAGACATCTAGACAGAAACTCAATAAGGGAACAAAGTGTTATGCCCCAAAGCTGGGCCTTTGGGGATAACCAGAGGTGTATGTAAAAAAAACTGACATGAGGGTTAAGCAGAACATACATTAATTGTGTCTGCATACAGGAGCCAAGTTTGGCCTAAAGTGACTCAAACCCAATTCCCTGTGCTGGGGTTTCACACTTGCTTAAATACCTAAGTTATCACATAACATTTGCTTTGATTATGCATTAGCTTTTTGTCCATCATCATCTCCCAGCCAGATGTCCTAGGTGAGTCCATTGAGCTGTAGAGTAGAAGTTGCAGCTTCACTGAGATTCTGGGCCCAGCTGGCACATGGACAGCCCAAAGACTCCAGTCCCTGTATGTACACCTACAAACTCCAGCAGCACATATAGGTTTGAATAGAAGGGACAGATGAACTATATGCAGGGAAGACATAGTTGAGTCCAACTCTGTCACTCTCAGGAACACAAACTCCAAAGTATGGCCAATTGGCAAGGCACCAAACACTGCCACTATCTTCCCTGACAAAGGACCTGGGTATCTCCAGAGCCCTCAGGAGCCCCTCTATTTGGGGTGATATCCACTTTGGCATTCTATGAGGTCCTACTGAGATGTGTGTAAGTGTTACCTCTGGGATGACCTCCCGAATCACTTTGAAGTCTCTTAGCCATATGAACTCATTTGTCTTTACCTTTCCCCTTTTTATTTGAAGATGCTTTCCAGTCATATTGCCAGTTGGCACTTGGTAGTAATCCCTCAATGCCAGGGAGGTTCATTCCTGGGAGTCATGCCCCATGCTGGAAGGAAGATAATGCATTCATATGCTGAGTTTGGCTTTGAGGGAGGCCACATATGAGCAACAAGGTGGCTCTCTGGAGGCAACCCTTAGGCATCCCATAACAATAGACTAAGTTTTAATTCAAAGAGCAAAGACTCATAAGGCTAGTCATCAATAACAAGGGTCCATCAGAGGATCATCCTCCTTTGCCAGACACTGCCCCTGCACTTGTGGGACTGTTGCAGCTCCCTTGGAGAATATGCCAGAGCTCTTCAGGATGGGAATTCCATATTCTCTCATTTACTGAGTGATTCTCCACCCACTGTGACAATGTCCCATGAACAGTTGAACAATTTTATATACCTTGTAGGTCTATTCAGGTGAACTTCCTCCCATGCAACTCCCATCCCTGACACACCCCACCAACAATCCTCTCCCACCCCAATTGTAACCCTTCTGTGATCCAAAGCTTCTTTAAAGATGAAGGCAATACAATAGCCAAATACAATTTATAGGAAAATGAAATAATGATAAGTTTAAATGTAAGACATAAAATGCACGAAAACTTTTAAAAAATCTAAAAATAAAATAAAAGATTGGGATATTTTAAAAATGAAAAATATTTAAAAAAATTTTTAAAAAGTAAAAAAAAAAATTTTTTTTTACATTTTACCTTTTATCACTGCAATATCTGGTGTCCAGTCTGTACCGTGGCACCATCCCCACCTCATTCCCCATTGTCTCACTATTTTTCATTTTGTTTTCAAAGAAGTTTTAGGTCACAGAAAAGTCAAACAAGGAATACAAGAGACTTTCATATATGCAACCTCCTCCCCCTTTCCTCACCCCATATTAAAACCTTTTTATATGTGGATGGTAGCATTGTTATAAGTAATATACAAATAGTGAAACATAGCTAACCATTGTCAATTGTTTACAGAATGGCTTACATTTTAGACTGTACACTTTTATAAATTTTGATGATATTTACCATGTCCTTTGTCCATCACTATAAGATAGTGAAGAACATTTCCACTGACCACTAAATACCCTCTGTTTGATGTATTCAGTTTCTCTCTCCCCATTCCCCCTGGGGCCCAACACAGTCCCCTGGCTTGACTCATTGGATGACAAGATTCATAGTTACATGCAGCAAGAGGTCTTGACACAGTGGTTTGTCCTCCCCTATAAGGAATTGCCCTTGATCTTGAGAGACCCCTGCCTGTCTATTTCTAAATGAATCAGTCCTCCCAAAGTTTGGAGTCCAACGCTTTCCTGCTCATTATGTGGGTCTCCACCCACTGATACAACACATTATGACAGGATGAACACTCACACAATCAATAGAATACTGTTCCAGGTGCGCCCTGCCCCAAATGGCCCCCCAAACAACACCCTAAACCAGTAACCCTTCCTTGTCATATTGCCACAAGAGCATACTCACCTCTGTACTTTCAACCTCATACCCACAAATCCCCAGTGTTCACCTGGTTCCTCTCCCATCTGTCCCCCAAGTATACTGGGTATTCTAACCCACCCTTCCCAATCTATCCATCTGTTAACTCTGCACTATCCACCTGTCCTATCCCTGCAATATGCAACTATACTGTATCATTTTACCATAGGTTACGCCTGTATGGGTTATGGCTCACAGCCTTCTCTTCCTTTTCTCTTTCTTGTAAACCTATCTTTCAGGCAATAGCTGTCTGAGACTGCTCAATTTCCTTAATTCATATCAGTAAGGTCATGTACTGTTCACCCTTCAATGCCTGGCTTGCTTCACTCAACATAAGATCTTCAAGATTCATCCATATTATCCCCTATGTTATCACTTTATTCCTTCTTACAGTTGAGTAATATTCTATTGCATGTATGTATCACATTTTGTTTACTATTCATCTGTTGATGGGCACCTGGGTTGATTCCAACTTTTGGCAATAGTGAACAATGCCACTGTGAACATTGGTGTGCATATATCTGCTTGAGTCTTTGCTTTCAATTCTTCTGGGTATATACCCAGCAGTGGAGTTGCTGGATCATACAGAAGATCTAGAGTTAGTTTTTTGAGGAACTGCCATACTGTCTTGCACAGTGGCTGAACAATTCCACAATCCCACCAGCAGTGCATGAGGGTTCTCATTCCTCCACATTCTCTCCAACAATTATAGTCTGCTTTTCTTTAGTTGTCACCATTCTAATGGGTGTAAGATGGTATCTCATTGTAGTTTTGATATGCATTCCCCTAGTAGCTAGTGATGTCGAGCATTTTTTGATGTGCTTTTCAGCTACTTGTATTTCTTCCTTGGAGAAGTGCCTTTTCAGGTCACTTTGCCATTTTTTAAATGGGTTGTTTGTCTTTTTATTTTTGAGGTATAGGATTTCTTTATATATGCAGGCTATTAGGCTCCTATCAGATAAATGGTTGCCAAATATTTTCTCCCATTATGTAGGGTGCCTTTTGTTTTCTTGATAACGTCCTTTGGGAGGCAAAGTTTTTTAATTTTGAGGAGATCTCATTTATCTATTTTTTTTCTTTGGCTTTGGGTGTGAAGTTCATGAAACCACTTCCTATTACAGGGTCCCATAGATGCTTCCCAACATTATCTTCTAAGGTCTTTATGGTCTTGGCTCTTATATTTAGATCTTTGATCCATCTTGAATGGATTTTTGTATAAGGTGTGAGATGGTGTTCTTCTCCCATTCTTTTGGATATGGATATCCAGTTCTCCAAGTACCACTTGTTGAAGAGGTCATTCTCTCTCAACTGAGGTGGCTTGGTGGCCTTTTCTGATATCAGATGACTGTATATGTGAGGATATATATCAGAACTCTCAATTCAGTTCCATTGGTCAGTATGTCTATTCTTGTGCCAATACCATGCAGGGCTTTCTATTTATAGGATCATCTCATCTGCAAATAATGAAATTTTTACTTCTTCTTTTAAAATTTGGATGCCCTTTATATCTTTTTCTTGCCTCAATGCTCAAGCAAGTGGTTCTAATAAAATGTTAAATAGGAGTTGTGATAATGGGCATCTTTGTCTTGTTCCTGATCTCAGGAGGAAGGTTTTTAGGCTTTTCCCATTGAAGATACTTTTAGCTTTGGGTTTTTCATATATACTCTTTATCATGTTCAGAAAGTTTCCTTCTATTCCTATCTTTTGCAGTGATTTTATTCAGAAAGAGTGCTGTATTTTGTTGAATGCATTTTCTGCATCTATAGAGATGATGATGTGATTTTTTTCTTTCAATCTTTTTATGTGGTGTATTACATTGATTGATTTTCTTATATTGAAACATCCTTCCATACCCAGGATGAAACACACTTGGTCATGGTGTATAATTCTTTTCATATGTTGTTGAATGCAATTAGCAAGAATTTTGTTGAGGATTTTAGCATCTAGTTTCATTAGAGAGACTGATCTGTAATTTTACTTTCTTCTGCTATCTTTGGCTTTGCTATTACAGTGATGTTGGCATCATAGAATGAGTTAGGCAATGTTCCTTCCCCTTCTATTTTTTGGAAGAGTTCAAGCAGGATTAGTGTTAGCTCTTTCTGGAATGTTTGGAAGAATTCACCTGTAAAGCCATCTGGTCCTGGGGTCTTCTTAGTTGGGAGGTTTTTGATGACTGAGTCTATCTCTTTACTTGTAATTGGACTGTTGAGTTCATCAATTTCTTCTTTCATCAATGTAGGCTACTTGTGAGTTTCTAGGAATGTGTCCATTTCCTCTATATTATTATTCTTGATGGCATATAATTTTTCAAAGTATTATCTTATAGTACTTTTTATTTCTGTGGGGTCAGTAGTGATATCCGCTTCCTCATTCCTTATTTTATTTTCATCTGCTCTCACTTTTTCTTTGATTGTCTGGCTAAGGGTTTGTCAATTTTATTGATATTCTCAAAGAACCATCTTTTGGTTTTGTGTATTTTTTGTAGTGTTTTCTTATTTTCTATTTTATTTAGTTCTGCTCTAATCCTTGTTATTTCCTTTTTTTCTACTTCCTTTGGGGTTAGTTTGTTGTTGTTTTTCCAATTCCTCCAAGTGTGCAGTTAGGTCTTCAATTTTAGCTCTTTCCTCTTTTTTAATATATGCATTTATGGCTATGAATTTCCCTCTCTGTACAGCTTTGGTTGCATCCCATAGGTTTTGAAATGTTGTGTTGTCATTTTTATTCATTTCAAGGTAGGTACTGATTTCTTTTGAGATTTCCTCCTTGACCCACTCTTTGTCTAAAAGCATGTTGTTTAACTTCCATATCTTTTCCCCTAATCTGGTTCTCTGGCAATTACTGATTTCCAATTTCATTCAATTGTAGTCAGAGAAATTACTTTGTATTACCTCAATCATTCGGAGTTCATTGATAGTTGTTCTGTGGCCTAGCATGTGGTCTATCTTGGAGTATGATCCATATGCATTCAAGAAGAATGTAAATCCTGCTGTATTTGGGTGTAGCATTCTGTATATGTCTATTAGGTCCAGCTCCTCTAATGCATTATTCAGTTTCTTTGTTTCTTTATTGATTCTCTGTCTAGATGTTCTCTCTAATGATGATAATGGTGCATTAAATTGCCCCACTATATTTTTAGAGGCGTTTATTTCTCCACTTAGTTTTTCCAGTGTTTGCCTCATGTATTTTGAGGCACCCTGATTAAGTGCATAAATGTTTATGATTGTTCTTTCTTCTTAAAATATTACCCCTTTTACTAATATATAGTATCCATTTTTGTCTCTTACAATAGTTTTGCATATAAAGTCTATTTTGTCCAATATTAGGATAGCTACACCTGCCCTTTTTTGTTTATTGTTTGCTTGTAAAATTATTTTCCAGCCATTCACTTTCAGCTTCCTTGAATCCTTGGGTCTCTTGCAGACAATATATAGATGGATCATAATTCCTTATCCATTCTTCCAATATGTGTCTCTTGACTGGTGTGTTTTATCCATTCACATTCAGTGTTATTACTCTCTAGGAATTTCTTACATCAGCCATATATTCTTTGGGTTTATGTATGTCATATGTTGTTTTTATTTCTTCTTTGTTTTTTAGTTATTTTTACACTCTCCTCTAACTCTCTCTCTCTCCTGTTTTTCACTTTCAACCTGTAGAGCTTTCTTTAGTAATTCTTGAAGTGCAAGTTTCTTATCAGCATACCCTCTTAATTTCTGTTTATCTGTGAATGTTTTGAACTCTTGATCATTTTTGAATGCCAGCTTTGATGGATAGAGAATTCGTGGCTAGAAGTTTTTTTTTCTTTTAGTGCCTTGACAATGTCATACCAGTGTTTCTTGCATCCGTGGTTTCAGATGAGAAATCAACACTTAATCTTATTGAGCTTCCCTTGTATGTGATGGTTCTCTTTTCTCTTGTTGCCCTGAATATTTTCTCTCTGTCTTGAGCATTGGAGTTTTTGACAAGTATATGTCTTGGAGTAGTCCTGTTGGGATTTATACTGTTTGGGGTGTGCTGTGTTTCCTGGACATTTACATCCATCTCCTTCAATAGGGTTGGGAAGGTTTCAGCCATTATTTCCTTCAACACTTCTTCTGTTTCCTTTCCCTTCTCTTCTCCCTCTGGGGTGACTATAATGCATATATTTGTGCATTTTGCATTGTTGGTTAAATCCCTAAGTCCCTGTTGGATTTTTTCTATCTTTTTATCTATCTGTTCTACCATCTGTTTGATTTCAGATGTACAGTCTTCCACTTCACTAATTCTTTCTTCTGCCTATTCATATCTGGTGTTATATGATTCCAGCATCATTTTGATTTCTTGGATTGTGCCATTCATCACCATCATATCCATTATCTTTTTATGTATGTTTACAATTTCTTCAGTATGTTCTCCCAGTATCTTCTTAATATCTTTAATCTCTTCCTTCACTTCATTAAGTTGTTCCTTGATATTTGTTTGGACAGCTTTTGTTAGATGTTCTGTGTTCTGCATCTCTTCCTGGTTTTTAGTTTGTTCATTGGACTGGTACATGTCTTCTTTTTTTTTCTCAGTATGGTTTGTAATTTTGCATTTCCCCCGTCATCATTTTATGTTGATGGGTTTATTCAGGAGATTAGCTTCTCTCTCTGCTTTAGAGTTTTATTTAGTTGGTGTTCTGTGTGTGGGTTAAGTTTTCTCTTTGACACTTTGTCCTTCTTCTTCTATTTCCTTCCTATTTTTTATACTCCCTTGAAGGGAAAAGATTAGGGGCAGATAAATCAACAGAGGTAAGAAAGGAAAAAGGAAAAAGGATAATATTAATAATAATAAAAGTTAGAAGAAGGGCCATATAAGACTTAGTAAAATGAATATTTAACTCATGTAAGCAGTGTAGAGTAATAAGGAAAAAAATGTGGAGTACCTACAATGGATTGGAAACCAAATACAGAAAAATATATAGAATGATTTAAAATGTCAGAATGATGAAGAGAGAGAGAAAGAGTAAAGAAAGGGCTGAAAGGAAAAATTTAATTAAAAAAAAGAAAACAGAATAGACAAGACAGAAATTAAAACCAGTGAAGTTGAGGACTAATGAAAAAAGGTGGAAACCAAGCCTCCATATCCCATGGCAGTTAGGTAAATCAGGTTTCCTCAGCAGATTTACCTCTCCCCTCAGCCTGGTGCCACTTCAAGCCAGCTGGTGTGCTCCCCAAAGCTCTAAGGAGGTCCAGGCAACCAAACCCACAGAAAAGAAACCCCTCTCCACCCTTTGCCAGAACACTCACACTCCCAGAGAATGCTCCATCTTCCTGGGTTGCCAGCAGGCATCAGGGCTCACCCTAGTCCTTTGTCCTGAGGGTGGGACTTGGCCACCCATGTCCACAATTTCCAGGCTTGGGGCTAAAAACTCACAGTTTTATGTTGAGCGATCTCTTTCCCTGTCCAGTTCCCTCCAGATTGATGTCCCAAAGGCTCTCACTCTATGGGCTCCCAAAACAGCTCACTTGGGCAGGATCCTGTCCCCAATCAGCTGTCTTTTGGGAGAGAGCTGGTGAATGCCCACTTATACCAACTTCAATCTTGCCTCTTGAATCCTTCCATGGTTCAGTTTTGACTGTAAGCAAATGATAGGATCAGATGGTCCTCTGATGGCAGTCATATGTTATGGTCTCCGATTTTACATATCAATCTTTATGATATTTAACCTTTACATTTCCCACTCTGCATATTTATGACAGTTGGCTTTGTCTGGAGGCATTTTTCAATATTTTTATCAGTATATTTCCTGAAGTACTTTACTTTGCTTCCAGGGAAACCAAAATTTCAATTGTGAGATCTCTTTTTGAGATAATTTATCCATGCTCTCTTTATCTAATTTTACATTTTCATGGCTTGCAAATTATGCTTAAGTAAAGCTGTTAAATTTATAAAAGGATCACTTTTAAGTGAAATGTTTTCTTTTTTTCTTTCACCACCTCATGGTTTTATATGGGCATATTCTCTCAATAGCTGAGGGTTGTGGTAACAATTTCTTACATGACTTTACCTTCAAAGGAGCTACTGACATCATATGCTTTATATCAAAGCATGACCAATTTGTAGCTACTTATATTATATTGTCACACCTATGATCCATACCCAATCATCTTTGAACTAGGTACTTATTGTGGTCCAGAAAATGTTAAGGAAAAATAATTGATTTATTCCATTAAAACTAATATATATTTGGCAGAGATTCTAATAGAGATCATGATTTAATTATATTACATAAGATACTGTAATTCCTAAGTCCTAATATTCTTCATTGGGAAAATTGAAGAAAAATTTGTGATATTACAGGAATTTCCATTTTTTTCTGTTTCCATCAGGTGTCAGTGTGGCTTAACTTTTTAAAATATAAACCTCTTGGAGACAGGGAATCAATACGAGCATTTCATCAGATGCTGGATCTCTGTTTCAATTAGTTTCATTGTTCTAAGAAAATAACTACTGTACTAGGATATATTGACTTTGATACTTTGTTGTGGCTTTCTGAAATCAAAGCTCTATTTGCTGCCTAATGTCAATAAGCAGTCATTAATTAATAATTTTTAGAACAGTATTTTATAGCTATCCAAAGTAAGCATTTTCTTTTCCCACTGCCTAGTTATCTCTGCAAATAATTAGACATCCTTAGATATCCTTTTGGGTACAGGTGGGAACTTCTAGTAGAAGTTTACTTTCAGTAAAGTCATGGAGAGTTGTGGGAGGGTTTTCCAACAAGTGTACTTGGCCTCATTCCTTTCCTTATCTATGAATTATTTCAGACACAAAGAGTGCATAAAAGATTGCAATTTTCTCTTACTTGGCTAAAATCAGAGACTTATTTTCCCAACCAAACTATTGTTGGATTTACAAGTCTTTTAAGGACTCTTTAGTTGTTAATAAGAGTTGAGACCAACTATTGTTTTCTTCACTTCTTCCCTATCTCAGCAGATTGAATAAAATGCTGTCCTGTCACTTTAACTACTTCCCATGCTTTTCTTTGAAAGCAGTAAGGCCATCCCCTGAAATTTTTGTGGCTTTGCAGAAAATGGGTCCCACCGCAAAGATAATAAGACACATCCTACATAATAACAAAAGCCCCATTTAATTCACTTACACATTAAGTGGGAGAAGTTCTGAGTTGTTTTATGTACTAATAGTAGTAACACTTGGTTTTTATCCCCAAAGTGTCTGATACTATATGTCAACTACACCAAGCATAAGTAAAGGGCTATTAGTACTAGTAATATTTTGACAATGCTTTTATAGTTTATAACAAATATTTGACAACAAGGCAAGGTGTTGGTGGTGAGATGATGGATGAGAGCCCTGTATGATGATAAATATCTTTGTTTGTTTTAGAAGTTCACAACTTTTACTATACACCTACTGTTTATATATGTGCATGTATGTACGACATACTTCAATAAAATTTGATTTAAAAAGTCAGGAGGCAGGTGATCAAGGTCTAGTGGAAGGACCTCAGTCTGCTAATGGATGTCATCTTCCCTCCTGGATGTGTGCAGGTGCTTCAGCCAGTTGCATCTCCATATGTGATAGGGAAAGGAGGTATCTCTTCTGAGCTTGGCTCATATTCAGGGGAATATGATGTTTGTGGAGAAGTCTTTGTGGAAATAACAGAATTGATCCAAATTTCCTGAAGAAATATGGTGGAGGACACTAATTGTGATCAGGTTTATCAACAGTCCTTGACTCGGGGGAAATTTCTTAACCAATCGGAATCATTAGCACGTGCTTTGAGTCATGATTCTGGGATGCTTCCCTTCATACTCTCCAAAATCTCATAGGAGTAAGGCAGAAAATGAGGAATATGACAATTTGTCCCTGATACAAAATGCATTTAATACTTCATGTAGGTAAAATCGGCATCTTGTTCTAAGTTTATTAATACCAGTGGGTCATTTACTCATATTCTCTGCTCCTAAGCATTATTAGGCAGCTAAAAAACATGAGGCATAATCAGACCCATCAAATGGAACAAGATCATGCTTCCCTCCCACTCCAAAAATTCACTGAACATAGTGCAAAAGTAATCTGACATTATTTTACTAATAATTTTGTGTTTGAAATGGAAAGAACCCATTGATATAGGTGTCGAAGACTTTCATTGGTGCATCAATTAATATAAAGTTTTAATAAGTGTTGGAGCTAACAGGATGAATTGTTTTGTTTTATTTCTTTTGACTTTGAAAGGAGCATGTCAACATGCATGGCTTTATACTTTAACTTTATAAACTAACAAAAGGATATTGAGCATGGATCATGAACCCCTGATCAACTGGTTTGTGTATATATGCAAGCATGCATCTTATGCTTTGTCAGAAAAAAACTCAGAATAATCCATGTGAGTAATTTGAAAAAAAAATCAAAATGGTTATTCTTGTACCTTTGGGTAGATATAATCACATATTCAGATTCCATGTAGGTGAACACTCAGATTTGTAGAATATGTATCTACACACATGCAAGTCACTTCCATCCTGCCCTTCTCTTTCTATATTAGAGGATAGGATCTATGAGGAGCCCCAGAAGCACTCATGAAGCATGCATAGTAGAGTTGGTTGCTCAGAGAGCACAGGAATTTGATAAATCCCAGTGTTCCCAATTTCTCTTCCTTTTGGGCCCCTAAGAATAAAAATTTATTCAGTTCCTTTTCCCTGCTAATGAGGTTATTTTACTTCCCACTCCTGATCAGCCCCACATATCACTACCCTCCAACTTCTCTTCAGCTGAGGCTTTCCCAATGTGCCACAATAATTAATGTATTTAGTTGGTTCTTTTGACCAACCAGTCACCTGATTTGGGGGTGTTGGTATGCTATTAGCTGTTTGAATAAACCAGTCAGTCTTGTTTTCAAGTATAGACTTACTTGTGGAAAGTTACTCTTCAGGAAAACCTAGTGTCTAAATCTGGGGGTTGATTGTTTAACTATCCTTTATAGAAATATTCAAATTTATTGTCAGTTGGTTTGAAGATATGTCCAAAAGAAAAAAAAAAAAAGATCAATATGATTTTGGCTGAAAAAAGTCCAATATAAAATAAAAAAGAGGGGCCTGTAAGGAGACGAGTACACAATATTTGGGCAAGTAATGTATAGGAGAGCAGATCAAAGACTTCACATTTTAGAGAAGGTGACCCTACTGTAGAGATCAGATGAAGTGAGGTGAACAAACATGGTACACTTCATATCTAATACAACATCTAATACTGCCAGTTGTATCTTCAAAATATACTGTAACACTATTCATTTCTCATAGCTTCCAGTACTGTCCCCATGTTCCAATACACAATCATCTCTCACTGTATTATCAAAAAGCCTGCCAGCAGCTTTTCCCACTTCAATCCTTAGTGCTCTGTCATTTATTCTCATCAATATAAACAAAGTGACACCTTTAAAACATTAGTCCAATCTTGTTATTCCTCCATTTGCAATGTATCAGTGATTTCCTATTTCACTCATAGATACAGCATCATGCTTGCAGTGGCTCATCTACAGAGATTGTGCCATCTGGTTCTTCCATGATCTCTCTGACTCTCCCATTCTTCACTCTGCTGAGTCACATGAGCTTCCTCACAATTTCTGAAAAACACCCATCATGTTTTCATCTCAGCCCTTGTTACTTGTTTCCACTGCCTGGAATTTTCTCCTCCAAGTAAGGTATTTGTTGGTGTATTACCTATTGAATGAGGTCTTCCTTGATTACCCAATTTAAAATTAGATGCCCTACTCCAGAAGTTATTTTTTCAGTATTTTTTTTTTGCCATCATCTAACATTCTGTGTAACTTCCTTAATTTAATTAAAATTTGTAACATGAATATGTGGATTTGTGCAAAATATTTTATTTGGTTAAGTTAGATATTCCAGAGCTGAGAAGAGTGAACTGTTTAAAATAGACACTTATTTGTTGAATTATTAAAATAATATGGTAAAAAATGTAAAATATACAGATGAATCTGAATGTTTCAGTGACTTGCATCAAATAATTCAGTTAATATGTAATTCATGTGTAGCACATAATTTGAGTCATTGAACAGCAATACTAAGATTGGTTTTCCCAGTATAAAACAAAACTGTCTCACTCTAAGTAGTAGAACCACTATTAAACAACAGTCTGTTTTCATTTCTTGATGTAAATTGGTTTAAGGAAAAAAAATTTTAAATATTGAGTCTATAATCTTTTAAAGAACAATACAATCACAGTCAACCAACTATTTTTTGACACTACAATTATTTCCAAATCAAAATAAGTGAATATATTGGCTTTATTGAATGGATTTTTCAAGAAACTCAACAAATTAACAGACAAAAAGAAAAAGCAAAACACTGATATTTTGGAATAGATATTTTGGAATTCTTTAAAATTGATTTTTCAAGTGTGTTTTCAAATAATATGGTTTATTTAGTATTCCAATCATATTTTCCCTTATTTATAAAAAATGAAATGCAGATTTGTTTTTACTGTTGTTGCTAATTCTACAATTGATAAGAGATGAACTACACTTTCAAGACCATTCTTCTAAGTAAATGAAGCTTATATGAGTGTCAGTGACTATGATAATCTTTAGGACTGTTCACAATATCTTTAAGCTCATCTTTCTGAATGCATGATGCTATTCCACATCACAGTTTCACATGGTTATATGATTGAGTTTGGCCACTGAAATATTTAGGGAAGAAATGCGCATCACTTCAGCATGGGTGCCTTTAAAAGGCAGTGCACAATTCATCATATACTTGTCCTTTTCTATGGCTACCAACAACATGACAGAAGTGAAGCCTCTGTCAGTCAGGGCTGCAGAGTGAGGGCTTCAGAGTGAGAAGATGTGAAACATAAGTCCCACAAAATCCAGTAATAAACAGATAACAAGATATCAAAATAAAACTTTGCTGATTTTGGTCACAAAGCCGTTGGAATCTATTTGATTCCACAGCCTGATTGATACACTACCAAACCACAAAAATAGCCATGCCCTTAGTATGATATTTTCCCAACATATCTTGGAACTTCCTTAGCATTTCCCATCTCAGGGGCAAGACCTCTTGTCCTCAGCTCCATGGGGATGGTCTTCAGTTCCAATCATGTGACATTGTAAATTTTGAAAGACTTTAGAACAGATGCATCTCAGTGTCACAACTGATGTCCAAAGTTATTCACCAATCTCCTCAGCTTCTCCCAACACCCTCACTGATTTGAAAAGTAAACATACCTGCTCAAGACCTCTCTCACATCCTGAAATTGAAAGGAAAACACAAGCATGTGTCAATTAGAGTTTTGATTTGTTTTTTGCAGTAAGATTGGGGATAGCCAACATAAAAATCTCTCTAGAAATTAATGGAAGTTCTTAACTATTAAGACAAAGTTATGGAAAACAATGAATCCTCTTTTTTTATTAAAATCAAAGATAAACTCTCATTAATTTTCTCATGAATTTGAAATAATTTTATCAGTTTTTTCTATTAGAATAGAACCAGAATACACAGGTTTAGGTTAATTTTTATGGCATCTATCCAGTTTATATATTTCCTAAGTAATTTTAATTGAATTGTTTAAAAATAGATTCTAAGTATTCAAATAATTTATTTGAGGCACAATGAAACTTTGAATCATAAAATTTCACCCTACTGTCATTGTAAGAGAACTCTAAATTCTTAATTATTTCAACCAAAACACCATAGCTATAGATGCATATGTGATTAAGGTACCTAATGGATAACAAAGAAGTCATAATTGATAATGTTTTATCTCAAAGTATATTATTAAATAAGTCACTTTTGACATTTTTTAAAAGCCACCATTCAAACAAATTTTTACAAAGCCTGAAAATAAGGAAATTACTAGTCTTACCCTTTATGGGAATGACAAACCTTAGTTCTGGCAATGTAGCTTATGGTACTGGGGGCGAAAGGGAAAGGAAAACAGATATAGACATTTTAAAGATAAAATGAAATAAACAAATAAAATAAAAATGCTTTATAAATTCATTCATTTGATAATCTCTCATTATGTGCCAGGTGTTGTTCAGTCATTATACTTGTAAATAAAATACAGGCTGTTAATATGATTATTTCTCTTCAAGGCTCTTTCAGTATCTGGATATATACCTAAGGTGAAATTGGTGGGTCAGTTGCTAAATTAAATTATGAAAAATTCATAATTCACCAAATAAATATTTGGGGATCTTATAGATAAAAGCATGCCCAGATGAATTGGTATATGGAAACAGGTAACCATCAATAAATATGGCTTTCCCAAATCATTTGGGGCTTAATATCTTCATGGGAGGATTCAGAACAAAATATTCCTTACTCCTGTTATATGTATGCATGTTCTATAATCCAAAGTAGCCTCAACAAGATGAAGGGAGTCCATGTTAATTCCTTCCCATGTGACAAGCACAAGCAGGAAATATGAGTTAGGAAATTAGCATTTACCTTAAATTTTAACATTAAATTTTCAAGCTAGACAATTTAAAACATCATTCAAACTTTTGACTGCTTGTCCTGAGATTGGTTAGCAAAGAAGTTTTTGGAAAATCCATCAATGGAAAACAATATATCATCTTTGACAGATTGTGAAGCTTCAAGAAGTCTTTTGGAGTCAATTTGTATAGAAACAATAACTTAGATTGTCCTTTTTGCTATCTGTTTAATATTATACACATCAGTAAATTGATTTTAATTAACTAAAATATTCAAACTTTTTATCTTAAAATGAACTATGTGATTCTCCAGCCTCCCTTCTGATTCTGATGTTTGGATTTAGGATTAAGGTGCAGTCTAAGTAAATTATAGGTTGGTCTTTTCAAAAGAAAGTTGTATTAGTCAGCCAAGGGGTGCTAAAGTGAAATACCAAAAATTGGTTGGTCTTTATAAAGGGTATTTATTTGCGGTAGAAGTCCACAGGTACCAGGCCATAAACCATTAAGTTTCTTCTCCCACCACAGTACATTGCCACGTGTTAGAGAAAGACAGCTGCTGACATTTGCCAGGGTTCAGGCTTTGGGTTCCTCTCCTCCGGGGCCTACGTTTATCTCTGGGCTTAGCTCTTGGTTCCTCCACAAGGTCAGCTGTAGACAATCAGGCAAACGGCTCACTTGTCTTCTCCTGGGGCCTTCTTTCCAACATCAAAATGCTTCATCAAAACTGCTTCTCAAAACTGCTTCCTCTGTCCTTTGTCTTGCCTTTTATATTCAATTCCCCACCCAACAAAAGGGTGGGACTCCATGCCCTACTGACATGGCCCAGTCAACACCCTAATCATAACTTAATCATGCCCAGATTAACAGATCAGTTTATAAGCATGATCCAATTATATTTTTGGAATTCATAATTACATCAAACTGACCGACTGCAACATTCCACCCTCTGAATTCCTAAAATACATTACAATATTCAAAAACCTTAAATCAGTAACAATTCAACTACAAAATGATATTATAATCATATTAAAGAAATACAGTTTGTCTTGAGGCAAAGTCCCATCTGCTTTAGACCTCTGAAACTTACACAACCATTTAACCACTTCCAAAACATGAATGGAAAACAAAGAATAAATATTTTCATTATTATCAGGACAAACTGGGATGTTAAACATGAGTCATGGATCCTCTACAGTTCAGTAAACCTGCAGGGCATCCTCCATTTGATTTCAAAGTCTGAGAGTCATTCTTAAGATGATGGTTTCTTCTCCTTGGGGCCACATGGGGACCCACCCTCTCCCAAGGCTTGCCCAATGGTGACTTTCTTGGTTTCACCCTCATCAAGCATCTGGGTGTCAACCAAGCTCCAGACCTCACCCTCCAAGAGTGTTGGGGTGATTTCCACACCTTACCCAATCTTTGGGTTAGGGTCTTAGCCCCCCTAGTACAGTGGGGTGAAGACAACATTCCCCCTAACCTTTGGTATACAGGTTCAACCCTCTCAGAGCAACGAGTTGACCACCTGGCTTTCCCTAAACTTTGACATACAAGTTCAATCCTCTCAGAGCAATGGGTTGACCACCTGGCCTTCTCTGATCCATCGGGGACAGGTACACCCTTCTCAGAACTATGGGGTGTTGACCTTAACCGCCCTAATCTTTGAGGAATGTGCTCCACCCTCCCTGTACCCTGGGGCAGCAAAACTCTCCCAGAACTTTGGGTGGAGACCTCCACACTCTTCAACTGCTGGGGAAAACTCACCCTCTCTGTACATATGGGTGGGGCTCCTCTCTTGGCCCAAGGAGATGTCTTAATCCCTGTTCTCTGCATACATGGTTTTCTTCTTAAAGCTGTTTCTCCTTCAATCTCTCCCTTCCATGTCTTCTTTTGTCCAAGCTGACAGTGGTTTTGTTCATACAGCTCTCTCAAAAACTTTGTTGGTTTGCCATGCAGAAAGCAGGGGTCAAAGCCATCAGACAGTAAGACCTTCCACAAGTCTTTCTGAGATAACTGTATCTTCAATTCTGATTTACAAGTTCCAAGTTTACTAAGGTCTTCATATAGGGCATTTCCATCTGGGAATTTGATTTCCAGAAACTTGGAAGTTCTGGAATCAGTTTCTGTTTTCTTTGAGCCCAAAAGTTCAGTCCTTAATGTATTTTGCTCAACTAGTATTTTGCTATAAGCTGCAAGGAGAAGCCAAGCCACATTCTCCGAGTTTACCTTGGAAAGTTCTCCAGCTAAATGCTCCAGTTCACCATTTTCAAATTCTGTCTCCCATATAACACCAGGAGTTAATCTTGCTGAGTTCTCTGCAACTTTAAAACATGGATTGCCTTTCCTCCAGTTTCCAATAATAGTTTCATCATTTACTTCTAAGGCATAATAGAAAGTCTCTTTAACGTCCATGTTGCTATCAACAGTTTCTTCAAAGTGATCTAGGCCTTTTCTATCAAGCATTTCACAATTGCTCTAAAAAATACCCCTTACCCATTAATAAAATGGTTCCAACATTTTAGTAATTACAAAAGCACTTCCCCACTCCTTGGTACCAAATTCTGTATTAGTCAGCCAAGGGGTGCTAATGTGAAATACCAAAAATGGGTTGGTCTTTATAAAGGGTATTTATTTGGGATAGAAGTCTACAGGTACCAGGCCATAAAGCAATAAGTTTCTTTCTCCCACCACAGTCTATTGCCACGTGTTAGAGCAAGACAGCTGCTGACGTTTGCCAGGGTTCAGGCTTTGGGTTCCTCTCCTCCCGGGCCGACGTTTCTCTCTGGGCTTAGCTCCTGTTTCCTCCACAAGGTCAGCTGTAGACAATCAGGCAAATGGCTTGCTTCTGTTCTCCTGGGGCCTTCTTTCCAACATCAAAATGCTTCATCAAAACTGCTTCTCAAAAGCTGCTACCTCTGTCCTTTGCATTGCCTTTTATATTTGATTCCCCACCCACCAAATGGGTGGGACTCCATGTCCTACTGACATGGCCCAGTCAACAACCTAATCATAACTTAATCATGTCCAGATTAACAGATTAATTTATAAGCATGATCCAATTATATTTTTGGAATTCATAATTACATCAAACTGACCAACTGCAACAAAAGTAAATGCATAAAAGTTCCTTCTGTAATTCCCAATGTTCTAGTCTCTATTTTCTCCATCTCACAACCTACATTCTAAAGCAGCCTTACTCCAGCAGGGTGGTACACTGACATCTCTCCTTCAACTCCTCTGCCAATTACTTCAGGGCCTTACTTTGCTGAATTGGCCTGTTTTTGCTCTCCTGCAGACTCTGCAAGTCTGCACTCTGTTCATTGCTCCTCCTCCAGCTACCCCAGCTGAAGCTGTTTCTTCTGGGCCTGGAAACCACAATGCTTCTCAAATTCTTATCTGAAGCACTGACTCTGCATTTCTTCTTTCTCCAAAGGTGACATAGTAGGTCAAATCATCAGTCATTGGAAACTGTGTGACAGAGAACAATGACACAGTCTGGCTTTCAGCTTTCACACATTGGATGGTCTATCAAGGGGAGACAATGTACAGATTCTCCATTCCTCCTAACTCTGTGGCTGATTGGTTGATTCTAACAGCCTGAAGAAATCAGAGGTCATTCATAAGAGATATGGCCTAGTAGTCTTTTGCCAACAGAGTTTGAGAAAAGCTGCTGGATTTGTGTTCTAATTTTGCCATACCCTTGGGACAAGGCAATTAAACATTTGAGCATTAATGAATGAACTTCCTTTTGAAATATGGTAATCAAGAAACTATAAATGCAAAGGATCTTTACCCTAAGTCAAAAAAGACTTAAGTGGTCTCCAGGCCACTTATTGCATTTGTATGTCAGGTATGAATCCTGGTTTCTCACCTGAATCTCACATCTACAATTTATGAATAGACCTAAGGAACATGAATTCTTGTGGGATTATGTAGCAGTTTGGCAGTTTGATATAGTTATGAATTCCAAAAATAGATACAGGATTATGCTTCTAAAGTGGTCTGTTAATCTGGGCATGATTAAGTTATGATTAGGGCATTGATGGGGCCACATCAGTAGGGCATTGAGCCCACCCCTTGGTGAGTGGGTAATCAAATATAAAAGGCATGGCAAAGGACAGAGTTGGAGAAGTTCTGATGTTGGAGTCTTGAGCTGGAGCCCCGGAAGTAAGAGAACTTCATCATGGGGAAGGAGAGAAGGCCCAGGGATGGAGATGAGTGACAGAAATAGACATAATCCATTTGCAAGAGAGTCTACAGCTGGCCTTGTGGAGGTAGGCAAAGCCTAGAAATCCTCATAGTCTACAGCTGACCTTGTGGAGGAAACAAAAGATTTGAGCCCAAAGAGAAACAGAGCCCTGGGAAGAGAGGAAACTAAGAAGCCTGAACCCTGGCAAACTTCAGCAGCTGTCTTGCTCCAACATGTGGCAATGGACTTTGGTGAGGGAAGAAACTTACATTTCATGGCCTGGTAACTGAGGACTTCATTCCCAAATAAATACCCTTTATAAAGGCTGAATATGAGAGGCAAATTATCCTCCCATGGTTTCTCTAAATCTCATATCCCCTGGTGATTACTAAACATGACATCTTTTGATTAAAAGATGTAAGCTATCAACCTCTAATAATGGTTCTGCCAAAACCCCAAGGGGAACTCTAATCTTCTTTCTGCAATTTTCCATTGCCATCTTATTCTGACCACTCTCTAAATTAGTATACTCATACATTCCTGGTCTTCTACTAAAATTGACCAACCCAAGATTCCTTATTCTTATTTCTGAAAGATACAATTCATGTAAATATGGCCAATTCTGCCCCATATTAAAGACTGGGTTATTGAGAAGTAGGGCTTATAACAAGCCATTGGAAAAGAGCTGGGTTATATTTGAGAAAAGAAGCATGGTATAGGGAGAAGGCTTTCATTCAATTCATCTTTCTTTGACACCATTCTTTTCAGTACTAAAGTTATATATACAAATAAGAAGGAGGAGGGCTTTATTAGAATTCTGAGATCATTTTTATCTTGACTTCTGCTTGCTGCATTTGGCTTATAAGGATACATTTTTGATGGTAAACATCATGTAAGTTCAATTTGCTTAGAACAGGGATCATATCCTCATCTCTGTACTTTATAGTAATTAGAAGAGGTTTTAAAAATGCGATTCCCCTGATCATGGATAAGGAGATTCTTATTTTATAAACCTGTGGTGAGGCCAAGTTTGAAAACACTTGAATTAACTTATAAGACTGAAAAGAATGAGTTGTTAGCAATGTTTAACTTATACAATCCACATAAAAATGGCAAAGGAATAAACTTATTCTGAGAGAAAAATGTAACAAAAATTGTTCTTCTGGAAATTTTGTGTGAGGATATAGTATAAGAAACAATTTTCAGAGATGGGAAAAATCAAAATATATAGAAAATTAGCAGAGAAGAATTGTTTGGAACAAAAGAAAGAACAGGGATATCTGTATAATATATTCAACATATGTATTACATATGTTATAATACATTCTAAAAATATAGAGAACTAGTTTCTAGAAATATAAATAGTTTCTCAAACTCAGCACTATTGATATTTTATCGATATAGTTCTTTGTTTTACAGGACAGTTCTATGCATAGTAGGATGTTTATGACTGGATGACAGTTATAGCACTTCCCTTCCCAATTATGACAACAAAAAATATCTCAAGACATTGCAAAATATACCTTGGAGAGGAATCTTTCCCTAGTTAAGAACTATGTATCACTTGCTGTATCCACACCAACATAAATGAAATGGTGAGTGTATTAGTCAGGTTTCTCTCAGGAAACAGAATCAACAGGAGATATCTGTCTAATGTGAGGTTTTATAAGAATCTCTCACATGACCATGGAGATGCACAAGTCCAGGTTCTGCAGGCAGGCTGCAAACCAGGGCCTCTGATGAAAGTCTGATGAAAGGTCTTTGATGAGTTTCTGGGAGAAGTTGGCTGTCCAAAGATGAGCTGGGAAATTCTCTCTGAATGTTGAAATCACTTCCCCTTTTAAGGCATTCAACTGATTGGATAAAAGCATCACCCATTGCTGATGCAATCTCCCTGATTGATGCAGATGTAATCAGCTATCCATGCAGTAAACTCACTGGTGATGGAAGTCCATAAATGCTCTTTTATTGCAATTAACCCAGGGCTTGCTGGACCTAACACTTGGACACAATTACCTGGCCAAGTTGACACATTAGCCTAACCATCATAGTGAGTAAGGGAGAATCAACTGTAAAAAGAGGTAATGTACATCTGAGTACACATTGCTAGGAAAAGAGGCTGCAAATGCAGATTATCCTCTTCTATGTAAGATGGTCAATATTAGCCATATGTAATCTATCATAATGTTTTGAAATATTCAATGTTTCATTCATCCAACAAATATTGTTTTTAAACAAATAGTGAGAGCATGAGGCTCTGTTCTAGTGAAAGGATATAGCAGTGAATTTTAAAGTAAGATCAAAACCAATAAAGCTATTTATTTATAATTTGGGTTATTACAATGGTAAGAAAGATACAAAGTAGAACAATATGCACCATATATCTTGAGGAAGCAGAGATAATCCAGGAGAGTACTGAGATATTTTGTTCTTCAGCAGGTGAAACTCAAAAGTGTTGGAAGAGTGGGGGAAGATGGTGGCTGAATGTGATAAGCAAGCTTCTTTTAGGCACAATAAGTCATTACCTTCCATATAACAGTCTTTGGAAGGGACCCTGAAGAAAAAGCTCCCGCAAAGAAAGCTGTGCAGAACTCTAAAATCCCAGTTTCCTTTCCCCAGCTTAATAATGTCCTGCTTTGGAAAGAGCCAGTCAAGGTATAGTAGGGCTTGTAACTGTGTCAGTAGCTAACCACAGAATCTAGCTAACTACAGAATGGGACTTCCCATTCTTGGCACAGGCTCAGTTTAATAGAAGAATGAATTTAGCTGAATTATAGCTCATTATAATAGTAAATTATCTGCCTCTGGGCAGGATTCCAATGTCATTTTTTGAACATGTGATGTATGACCAAGTATGGTAAAGCATATAGAACTATAGAGCATGCACAGTTATGAACTCATCTGCAAACCCACCTCACCTATTGATCTCCTCTTCCCTAACCCCAACCTAACACAGGCCAATAGATTGTGGCTACTCTTAATGTTCATGGACACAGGTTTAGAGATTTATTCCATCAACATCTGCTGGCTTTATACAGCTTTCTCTTGTTTGATCCACCTTATTCTGGAATTCAATTCTTTGCCCTGGGCAAAATAAAACAGGGAACTCACAAGAGTCCCCTCCATATTCTTCCCTACTTTGGCATCCTGAATCAAAGCTTCCTGTATCTCTTTCCTCATGAGTCCCAGCGCCATTTGAAGATTTACCAATTTAAGAAGATATGATGAACTCTTTCCAGATGCTCCGATTCAGTTACCAAATTTCAGCCAAATATTTCAGGAAATATAAAATCAACTAAAACAGTACCTGAAAAGCATAGTAAAGTGTTTGACCACTAGGTTAAATATATATATTTTAAAATACAATACCAGGATACAACTAAAAATTTAATTGAAAATTTGGTCATTGTAGCATAATTTAAAATATTAAAAGTGCAATTAACCAAAAGGATGAAAATAGAGTTGTGTTGAAGTGTATTTAATGGCATGAAATTGTGTTATTAAATTTGTGTATTATTAAAATAAGTATATTGTGTGTTTTAAAAATAATGTGTATGTTGACACCAATTTTGGGGGGAAAAGCACTTATAATGAATATAAAGAGGTAGGTAGAATTGTTGAATATGTATAATAGATGAAATGTCCCTTGGTGCTAGTTGGAAGATTGATGATCTTATATCTCTCTTTATATTTCAACTTGTCAAAAATATTTATTTATTCATAATAAGAAAAGGATTATTTATAAGTATCAGCATTGTTGTTTAGAAGATATTTTGTAAGTTAGCATAAATGAAAAGTAAATACAATATGTGGTATAACTTTTCACAGGGTAAAAAATAATACAATTAAAACTAAATCCACTTTCAACACTAGAACCACTGCTAGAGGTAAACACATTTGTTTTACTTACAGGAAACATTCACAAAGCTACATATGTCACCCATTTTTAATAGAAAACAAATTTATTTCCGAATTCATTCACAAATCCTACGTGCAAATTGATTTTTAAAAGATTATGGAATTTATGTCACACATAATGTTGCACATAAAATAATAGAATTTATGGAAGCATTTGACACAATGGATAAAGTTACATTTGTTTTGGTGTTTAGAAGGAATAAAACATGTTGACATTTGTAGACAGACCAAAGCATCCTCAAACAGAAAAGTACAATTGTGAGCCAAAACAAGGAGATGAAAAAGGCACTGCACATTTGGGTACAATGATGCTTAATCTAATTTTTTATATCACATGGTTGATTAAGACAAAAGCTGAGAAGTATAACTCAGGCCCTAGAGAGTCTTGATGGACAGACTAAAGAGTTCAGATAGTATTTATTTGGTTTTGAATGAATATTGAAAATATAGAGAACATCTTTGAAGTATTACACTATCCACACTCTATATGATACTTTCTGGAAAAAAG
The DNA here is from genome assembly GCA_029593785.1 of Cabassous unicinctus. Taxonomy (NCBI): domain Eukaryota; kingdom Metazoa; phylum Chordata; class Mammalia; order Cingulata; family Chlamyphoridae; genus Cabassous; species Cabassous unicinctus. Next base: position 396 of record JAQZBX010020849.1, on the reverse strand, counting down.
AATATGGGAACCTATTGCAAAAGTCTAGCTAGAAAGTAGCTAACACTAAAAAGGTAGGTGTCAAATCAAGAAGAAGTATAAGATAGATATTTCCAGCTAGGTCTAGAGGGAAGTTGAAGGGAAATTATCCCAAACCTTGGCTTAGAGCAAACTATCATATAATAAAAAAGGTGATATTTTCAATTTATATAAGGTAGTACTTAAATTAGGTTAAACATGCCAGTGGATCAAAGATGCATTTGACCTCTTTTGTGCTGGTAGCTGTTGTGGATGTTGGAAATTTAAATGTGCTTAGAATATGCCCAAGAATTTCTGAAGGGCACCACTAGAAAAAACTCTACAGAGTGTCACTGATGCCACTTTGGGATCAAAATATTCATCTATGTGCAAAATGAG
>JAQZBX010020848.1:0-32733 GCA_029593785.1 Cabassous unicinctus | reverse complement strand
AGAGTGAAAGGACTAGTCAGCACCCGTGTCTGTAGGGAAGGGTGATTTGTGCAGCATGGAGTGAACTGCAGAACTTTCCTTTCGTAACCTCTTTCTGTCCACCTCTCCAAACAAGTGAAACAAGATTTTTTGACCTGTAAGATTGTTACTTATGTGGAGACTTTCACATCCCAGGAGTATCATTACCTTCTGAAAGTGATTCTCGTGATTGGGTTTTGAAGGAATCTGCAGGTTAAAGGCAATTTGACAGAGTCAGAAGCTAATGAGTCTGGCTTCTGGGTGATTACCAGAAGTTTGGAAGCAGGTGGGGGAAATGGGAGAGAGCTTTTTCTTTGTTCTTTTTCTTCCAATATGTAAAAACTAAATGGTTGCAAAGGTGAAACTATAGAAAAGTATGTTCAGAGGAGTCTCAGTTCCTTTTACCTGTTCCTGCCACCTATATAAGGTGACTATTTTCATTAGTGTCTGGATTTTTTTTTTCTCTTTAAAAATAAATACATACAAATATATATTTTACGTGTAAGTATGCATGCATGCTTATAAACGTACATTCACATGTATGTATATAAGTAAATTTGTGTACATCTATAATTTCTTTATTTCTTAACAAAAAGGAACCATGTTTAATACTCTGCTTTTAAAATGAACAGTGTGTCCTGGAAACCCATTCCATGTTAGTTTAAAGAAACCATCCTCATTTCTTTCTTTGGCTGCAGAGTAGAAGGGATTTGACACGTGTGTGTCCGCATCCTGGATGATAATAGGTTTGTTTTGTGAGTGAGTTCTGAACAGTTCTGGAGCTCTGACCCCTTTGCTGTGTTTCCTCCCCAGAAAGGAACGAGTGGGACTGTGCTGCTAACCAGTTCCTCTCCCTTAAACCTGCTGTCTCCTTCCTACAAGTCCAGCAGCCCAAAGCTGCCCGGGGCCATGAACTCGAACTCTCTGGGCATTATAGCCCCTGTCCCGTTTCCTCTCCACGTGCTCTCCTTCAGTGCCGACTCCTCTGCCAAAGCAGGGGTCTCCAAGGATGCCATTGTCACAGGGCCTGCCCCTGGGACTTTCCACCATGGCCTCAGCCACAGTAAGTGCTTCTCTTCCTCCTTTCACTTCAGGGCTGCAAGAGGTGCACCTCTGAGCTATGCTGATGGGTTCTGTTGTGTGTACTGTGGTTCGTATGTTTGTGTCTCTGCTGTGTGACCATGGGGACATTTCCTGGGAACCTTGGTAAGTCCCTTCCCCTTTGGGCTTTTTAACCCAGAACTGGTCCAGTAGATTGTCGGGGCTGTTGACTGCCAAGCTGCTCTTGTGTTCCTGTCTTCAATGTGTGTGTTTTGTTCTTTTCTCCCCCTCCTTTCTGTTTCTCTCTTAGGTCTTCTGGCTGGCTTGCACTCCAGCCCGCACCATGCAGCGCCTCTCCCACACGCTGCCTTGTCTACCCATATTCCACAGAGTCTGCCAGGTAATTGTCTGATGGCCAGTCTGTCATCTGCACTGTGTGTCACTTCCCCGTGTACCCTTTAGATGCCTTGTCTGGTGCCAGATACTTCAGTGTCTTCAACTTGTCACTGTGTTGTCCTCTTGGTTTGTCCTTTGAGTCTCTGGCTTTGTGTGTGTGGAGAGAGAACAATATAAGGTTTCACCACTTTGAAATTTCCCCTGGTCCCCCACCTTGGAACTGCCACTGGGTCAGCCTTATTTCTTAGATTGTCACCCTGTGTGATCAGAAGTTGCTAGTATAGGGAGTCGTGGTGGCCTGTGCAAGAGGCAGGAGCTCCCAGGCCTTCACTCCACTTTTTCTCCTCATTTTTTCCTCTTCATTTTAATTTCAAGAAACAGGAGCAGGGAGTGGGTGTAGCTCAGTGTTTTGAGCACCTGCTTCCCATGTACGTGGTCCTGGGTTCAATCCCTGGTACTGCCTAAAACAAACAAAAAAAAACAGTAACAGGAGTGTAGTGATTTGTTTCTTCCAAGGACCAGTTGGGGCACTGCAAAGCCTTTAAATTCAAGCTGGGGTATCTTCCAAGTATTACTGGTTTAAGAAGGCTCTCCAAATTAAGTTCAAAGAAAAGCCAAATAGCAGAGAGAGATTACAGCTGTAGGCTTTAAGGCAGGATTCTTGTCTCTGATGTTAGCATATATCCGAGAGAGGAGCAGCTTTGACTTCAGATGTAAAAACTGAATCAAAATAGAAATTTGGGAGCATGGCAGGGATTTGGTGAGTGCTCCCTTTCTCCTAGTGTTTTCCCTCTCTTTGGAGCAGTGGCTCTGAGGACTAGGGAGCCTCTGACAGTCCTGGGTTTATGGGTCTTTTGCTAGCACGGGAGAAGGCACAAGTGCCCAGGTTAGCGCCTTTGTGTGGAGTAGGTTGGCCTTGCCTTGTCCTGGGACCTTGCTTCTTGTGTTTACACGTCACCTGATGGAGTTGTGGTGCTAAGCCTCCTGGCTGCTGCTCTTCTTACTACCCTAGACCTGCTCTAGAACTGACCAGGAGGGCTGCATTGGTCAGGGTAGAGACATTCTCAAGGAAGCTGGCCCTCGGGTAGTCCTGGGGACTTGTGCTGGGCAGGGAGACAAGGCAAGGCACCGCCACCCAGGCTGTGCGGCTGTGACCTACGGGGTTGAGCGCGTCAGCCACAGCTGCTCTCAAGTCCATGTCAGGCTCCTTATCTGGTGTGGGCTCCTTGGTGCATGTGTCTGAGGCTGAAGCATTCCCAGTGGATGAGAGAGGCCATCTTGGTGACTCCCTCCCTGTTGGGTGAGAATGGATCTGTAAAGCCTCTTCAGCGAGATAAACTGAGGGGCTAAGCCTGTATCAACAGTCACTCTTCTCTTTTCCGGAGAAGCGGTAAAATGCAGTGTACTTACTCCACAAACTGGTCATTACTGCTGTAGTTAAAGGTGTAATTTAGGAGATTACAGAACCACCTAGGTGAGAGCGTGTATTGTTTTATGAAAGAGAGATAGTGCTGCATCTACTTGCTTTTGGGAACATTACTCTTTCAAGCATAGAAACCTGGCTGTGGGTCTATGCTATTTTTAGCAAAAAAAAAAAAAAAAAACAGGAAGAAGATTGTTGTACTGTTTCTTGTTTCTTTCCTGTTTTTCTCTGGGTACTGAAAGGCTGTCAGAAAAGTGACAGTGCTAAAGCAGGTTTTCCAAGTAAGCTTTTCTTCTCTTCTCTAGATGAACTTCAGTTTTTGGGATTAAATCGCGTGGTTATAAATGAAAAGCTGTCTGCTCATTTCAGCCATGTAGTGTGTGTTTGCTTTGCTTTCCTTTTTTTTCTTGTATGGACAAGGAACACTAGTGCTTTTGCAGCCCTGGCTCTGTAGGGCCTGAGGCCCTTTGCAGGAAGAGTGGTCATTGCTACCTTGAGCTCAGTGCATCACCAGGCCTCCCCATGGAGTCCCAGTCTTGTGGCTGGAGAATCAAAGTAGCCCAAGTGGCGTAGCAAGAATCACTGTTCTGGGAACACTGTACACAGCGGCCACCTGCCTTCCCAGTGTTTAGTGCATCCCATGTACGTGGCAGTCTGCTACATGTAGTGTGCTCAGGTAACCACTCGAAGGTTCTTTGGCTTGAGTCTCAGAACACTCAGCACTCAGGGGCTTTTGCTACTTAAGAAGCGATCCCCTTGATGTTTGGTTATTGCTGCCTCAAGGGAATCTGAGATACTGAAAGACTTGTGTCCTGTTTTTGCTTATTCTTTTCCAGATGCTTCTCAGCTTCATGGTAAAGGGCCCAGTGTACCACGGAAATTGTGATCCTTTCAGAGGAAAGGCTTGACTGACTTAGGTCTGGGTGGAGGCTGGACGAGGAGGCCTCAGAGATGGATCTTCACTGCACTCTTTCTGCCAGCTGGCATCATTCTGGAGAAGGCGTGAGTCTAAGTGGAGCATTTCTTGGCACTTCTGGTGTGCCTCCAATTAGGGAGCAGCCCTGTGCGTCTCAGGAGGCACTTCCTTACCTGGTGCTCTGGGCCTTGCGGCTCTGTTGCTGGACAATCATCAGAGGGGCAGCTCCTAGGATGGGCCCACTAGGCCATAGTGTGGGGGAGGGCATGTGTGGTCCCAGCTCCAGTGGTGTGGCAGAGCAGCACGTACCCCTGTTTTAAATCTGCCCGACCCCTTGGTATCTGGTCAGAGTACCTCATGGCCCTTCTGGACAGGGGCACCTTCTGGCCACAGTAGAATTGCTGGGATGGTCATGGTGTCTGTCCCATCCTCGAGCTGCGTGCTCAGCAGGATAAAAACTCAGCTGAAGCCACAGCTCAGAGACTGACCTTGTCTCTGAAAAAATACAAGAACACCTAACGTGTTCATTGTGGGGGCGGGGGGGCGCAGTTTCTCCTCTTAACATGACAATGAAGCTCTTTTAGAGAAAAGATCTTTGTAGATTCAACCATTGTGATAGGATTTTTAAAAACACTTATTTTTAGCTCAGTTTTCATCATTACCATTAAATGCATTGGATAGAATGGGACTGTTCTTCGCATGTCATATTATAGGAAGACATAATTCCAGTGCCTTTATGGTGGAGCAGAATTAGACAACGTCCATTTCAGTCCTCTGAGTGGGTCTCAGATAAAGACCTTTTTAAATGATATGTCTGTATTTAAGACATAGCCAGTTTTGAGTTTTTTGTGGTTGCACATTATAATCTGTGCTGTCCTGACGAAGGTCATCTGGGCCCTGAAAACCCAGTTCCCAAGTCAGCCAGGGCTCCAGTTTTGTTTTCCCAGAATTCATGCCGGTGGACTCCAGAGCCCCAAAGCCCTTTTTCATCTCTTTGTGGGCAGAGGATCCGAGGGGTTCCAGGTCATGGATAGACATTCCAGTTTGTTCTCTTCTTAGGAATCCTCCTCAGAGCTGCAGCAACAGGCCTCTGTGAAGTGCCTGCTGTGTAGAACCAGGTCTTGAAGCTGGGGGGTGGGGGTGGGGGTGGGGCTCTCCAAGCCCTGGGGCTCTGCATTAACTTAAGGGTGACATGGAGACGAGCTTGGAGAGTGGACCAGAGACCGACTAGGAGCATTATTCCAGATCCCAAGTCACCAAACAGCTCATGCTCAGCCAGTGTCTGTTTCTCAAGGCGCTTAGAACGTTTGCCCACCCCTTTGAAGTCCATGCCACGAGGTGTGCTTGAACTGGCTGTTCCAACCAAGTGTTTTCAAATATGAAAAGAATAAGCAGCCTCTTCAGAATGTGCACCTGTGTGAAGACACTAGTAGCTCTTTTGGTTTCTGACTCCCAGGGTACAATGCTTCGTAACTCAAATTCGTGTAGAGGTTTGCCGGTTTTCCCCGTTTCCCTCTAGGGGAGCAAGACCATCTGTCACCTATTCGGCCAGGCCTCTGCTCTGACTTCTTTTTTTTATGTAAGAATCAGTATGTGTTTCACATTGGGCTAAGTGGATTCCTTATCCCCTTATTATATATATTTTTTGCAACTTGGATTTCCAGTTTGTTTACAGAATAGTCTTAGGTAGTAGCAAAAGAGCCAAAGAAGAGATTTGTATTGCTGAGTGCAAAGCCGAGCGGGGCCATCCATGAGTGCTAAGTAATGGGAACTCTCTGGGCTTCTCTGCCTGTGAGCATCCCAGGTACCAGTCCAGTCCCTCTCCTTTTCCCCCCAGTGCTCCCTCCTCTTACCTACCACTGAGTGTGCAGCTGGAGCAGATACCCTCATTTTTAGGAATCTAGTGATGCTTCTTGCCTCAGGGAAATGTTTCTTTGATGGGGAGTTTGAGATTTCTTTTTCTTGTTTATGCTTTATCTGTGGTCTTGAAAGAGTGAATGATTAAACAGCCATGGCAAGGCTACGGCTGCAGCGGAGGGTGGGGCAGAGAGGGCTCCGGGGTCTGGGGGCTGCAGCAGCTGCAGGGGTTTCCTTGGTGCAGCAAAGTCTCCGAGCACTTACTGGGGCACAGCCGTTTCTTAGGTGTGAAAGGGGCTGTGGCTTTTGTGCAGCTACTATGTTGGTGTTAGGGGTGGTGTGGAAATTGTTAAATCTTGTATAAAGCAACTCAATAAATTGTTTCAAGGTTTCCAAAACACTTTTTCTCATCTTTTTCTTTTAATCATAATTGCAAGTAATTCTTCCCATAGGAGCTGGTATACATAACATCCATTTTGGCCAAAAGTCAAGAGGGCGTGGGGAAAGAAGCCTCGTGCAGAAGAGTTTTCAAAAAAACACGCTTACCATGAAATTAGAGTCCAGCCACCAGGTTTTTTATTGTCAGACTATAAATAAAGTTCCCCATTACTTCCCATTTTCTTGCATATAATAGGAGCTAGAACCAGAAATTCATTTGGTGAAAATCAACTGTTTTGCATACCTAAATACCAATGAAATAAGCAAGACTTATGAGGCACTGAAACTAAATTAACAGCAAAAAAAAATCCACTATTAAAAAATTTTAATTTCAGAACCATGAAACACTGATGATGCATTTTCCTGGGACATCTGACCTTCATTCTAGCACTGACAGCCAACCCTGGGCTGGTTTTGTTGTGAGCTTTCTCTGGCATAGCATCCAGATTTGTCTCACGAGCAGGATAACCACTGAGGCGGCCTCTCTGATGGAAACCTGGGGGAGCATAAATGCAGGTTGATGGCCTCCGTGGGCTCAGTCCTTTGATGAACTGAAAGGTGCATGAAAAGAAGGCCCTTCTGCCCTAGAATTTAGCCATCTGGCATGCTAAGGCCTGTGCTGCATTGAGCAGGCTTGTCCGCCTTGGTTGTTGTAGGCTTTTAGATTGTTCTCAGGCGTCACGAGGAGTCTGTTGACAGGAGTGTGCAGGGAAAAAGAGGGCGTCGCAGTTTTGGCTTTACTTGCCCTTTAGCCAGTGCCCGCTCTGCTTGTATATGAGGTGTCCTCTGAGCAGCCTGACAGCGAGGGCATGGATAAAATGCTCAGTTCTGGATAGATTAGGCGGCTGCACAGATACCAGGGAGAAGACACCCAGGAGGTCACTGAATAGGAGAGAGCCAGCCATCTGCTTCCATGACTAGTGAAAGGGCTGTGCCTACTTCTGCCCAGAAACCAAGACCGCCAGCTCCTGGATGGACATGTCCTTGTTGACATAGCGATCATACTGGGCGGGGGTCAGCCTCCCATGCTTTAAGGCCTCTTCAATGGAGAACTTCCTGCCCGACTTCCTGTCATGTATCACTGAGGATTCCCCATTTGGCCCCTTCACCGATATCTCCTCCCAGTCACACTCCTGGCTTCTGAGTTTCACAAACATATTCCAGTCGATGAGACCAGCGCGATGGGCTTCCTCCGGGGACAGCTCCCGGCCAGTGTCGGGATCAATGACCACGATGGAGCGCCGCAGGTGGTTCTCTCGCTGCTCTCTCTTCACGGCCATGGAGCCCAGGCGCCTCTGCAGCTCATCGATCTCGAGATCTTTGTCCCTGGAGAGCCTTTTGAGGTCATCCAGTTCTCTTTCTAGGGACCACAGTCTGGAGTCCAGGTTCTTCCCCGAGTCCACTGCAGTCATGTTTCTCAAGCCTCGCGTTTCTGTTGCCGCCATTTCAATTTCCGATTGGAGTCTTCTGGTCTCCAGCTGCAGGTTTTGCTGCTCCAGCTGTAACTTGTGGTTTTCTTCCCTAAGGAAGTCCAGTTCTTTGGACGACTTGGAGTTGTGGAACTCCAGCTCTGATAACTTGGCTTCCAGCTGACTCACCTCTGCATCCAGCTCCCTCTTGCTCCGGCTCTCCTCCTCCAGGCTGCTCTTGAGTTTCTGAATCTCCTGCTCAGTGTCGCCTTTCTCCACCTGGACACTTTCGGAGAAGACCACCTTTTCCTTGACCTCCATCTTCTCCAGGTTGAGGAGTTTCTTTCTCAGGGTCTCGAGCTCACTCTCCAGGACCTGCCGCCGGTGCCTTTCTTCCTCCAGCTGGAGCTTGAGCAGGGAGTGCTCCCTGGCCTGCTGGGGGTCCTGCTGGAGGACCACTTTCTGCTTGAGGGTCACCTTCTCTCTGGCTTCCCCCTCCTCCCTCTCCAGCTCCGCCAGCCGATGCTTCAGGCGCTGCACCTCCAGCTCGGCCTCCCTCCGCGCCTGCCGTTCATGCTCCAGCTCCTCCAGCTGGCGCTCCAGCTCCCCTCGCCGCCGCTGCAGCCTGCGCAGCTCCCCACGGAGGTGGTCAATCTGTCTGAGCTCTATGTCGATACTCTCTGTGAAGGAGTTCACCTCGGCCCGCAGCCCAGGGTCCTCCTCGTACCTTACCACCTCCTGCTGCACCACCTTTTCCCTCACCTGGGAAAGCTCCTCTTCCTTCTGTTTGATTTTTCCTTCCTGAGAAGCCCTCTCCCTCTCAAGATCCACTTGTTTCTTCTGTTCTTCTGATAGCTTTGCCCTCAGAGAGTCCACTTCCTCTTTTGTTTGGGGATCCTCCTGGAATTGGAAGATCTCCTGGACCACCTCCTTGGTCTGTATCTGGGGCTTCATGTCCTTCAGGGCCTGGATCTCTTGTTTTAGCTGGTAGATTTCCAAGTCACATCTTTCAATCAGCCTAGTCTTGTCGACAATCTCCTCCCTGAGCCGCTGAAGCTCTTTCTCCATCTCAGGGTCAGTCTTGTACTTTATCACCTCTTTGGTCACTTCCTTGAGTTCCACTTGGGGGCCTCGCTTCTTGAGTGCCTCCAGCTCACTCTGGTAGCTCTTCAGCTGCTCCTCAGCTGCCCTGTACTTCCTCTCCTGATCCACAAGTTCCAGGCGCAGGTTGGCCCCTTCGCTCTCTGCCTTGGGGTCTGGCCGGATGATCTCCCGCACTTTCTCCTGCACCACCACTTTGGCGTTTTCCTCTTCTAAGGCCCATATCTTGCGGAGGAGCTCTGTCTTTTCCCTCTGGTTGGCACGAGCCTTGGCGGCCTCGTCCTCATACTGGCGTTTGAGGTCACTGACCTCTCTTTCCGTGGCTTGGTCCTTTTCCACCTTGAGCACCTCTTTGACAGTGATCCTCCCCTCGGCCATGGCCCGCTCCTTCTCCAGCCTCTTCAGCTTGTCCTGCAGGAAGCTTAGCTCTTCCTCTTGCTTCTCTCTGAGCATTCCCTCCCGTCGTTGGTCTGCCTCCAGCTGCCGATACTCCGCCTCCAGCTGAGGGTCATTGTGCACTTTCACCACCTCCTTCTCTGTGACCTTCTCCTGCGCCCCGTTCTTTTCCTCAGCCAGGGCAGCAATACGCTGCTGCAGCAGGACTACCTCTGCTTCCCGGGTGCCCTTCTGCCTCCTCAGCTCCTCCAGCTCCTCCCTGAGCTGGAGGACCTCCTCTGCCTGTGCTCGGTCTGGCTCGATACGCAAGACCTCCTTCACCACGTACTCCTGTCCCCCCGCCCTGCTCGTGTGCTCCAGCGTGCGCAGCTGTAGCGCCTCCAGCTCCTCCTGCAGCATCTGGTTCTTGCGCTGCTCCTCAGCCAGGGTCTGCTGCATCTGCTGGAGGCTCTCCTCCAGCACAGGGTCCGGTACCTTCTTCAGCACCTCCTTCCTCACCACTGATTCTTGAGGCTTCTGATTCTGCAGAATCAGGATTTCCTCCTGGGTGCTCTTGACCTCATTCTCCAGTTGCTGCCTCCGCTCGGTCTCCTCATCCAACTCCTTCTCAATCCTCCACGCCTCCTCCCCTCCGGAGCCCAGCTTGCTCCCATGCAGGGTTTCATGGGTCGTTTCTGCTTCTGGATGCTGGGGTGGAGAAGACCAGACATGGTTAAAGGCAGACTCTCATATGGGCTGTTCCCGACCAGGCCAGAGCGGACCTGGGTTACCAGGAACAATTCCGACTGGTTGTCCTGTGATCCCCAAAGGACTCCCTCCTTGTCCATTTCATAGTAATTGAGTTCTAGGGTTACTTTTGAAAATGGTAAAGCAACTAGTTTAGATTTTTAAAACACATCTGGTAAAATATTTTAAAACTACAGGAGAATGACGTGGAGCAGCAGTCTCCCACCTCAGGACCCGTCCCTAGGGCTGTCACATCATCCTCAGACCTTTTCTATGCATACGCAAGCACGTGTGTGTTTAGCGTGCACCGTGCATTTATTTTCCCTGCATAAATGGTATTCTGCATCCTGCTTATTTTACGCACTTAATATAGAGATAATTCCACGTCAGCACAGAGAGCCCTACTTTGTTATTTAACAGTTACAGTTTTCCATTGTGTGGATGGACTCTTAATTTAACTGGCCCATTGCTGGTGAAAATATTCAGTAGCTTCCAGCTTCTTGCTACCACCAGCAATGTTGTCATAAACATAATGCACTTTAAAAAATCAGTTAACCTTTACCAGGTACCTAGTAAACGTTTGTTGAACTGAACACTCAAGTTGCAGTCAAGTCACTGGAAGTGCTGGCCCTGCCGAGCAGTGTTGGTGAGGGCCTGTCCCATTCGCCCACAGGCTGTTTCTTGAAACAGAGCAAGTCTCTGTTTCTCATGTGTTGGTTAGAATAGTTTTAAGTGCACGTTAACACGAAGATAGATTACCTGTCTCAGGAGGTTCAGAGCAAATTCCAGATTCTGCAGCCTCTGCCTGTTGATGGCATTGACTTCGGTGAACTTGGCAGCAAGAGCTGCTTCCTAGAGAAGATTTTTAGGGGAGCCGTCAGCAAACTGTGCTCTACAGGCTAAGTGAGAAAGTGAAAAAACTTGGACACAGTTTTTGAAAAGTCTGGCATTCAGGTGCTAGAAGGACAGCCTCTTGCCCGTTCACACCTGGAGTGACACTCAAGCCTCATCTGCTAGAGAGAGAGTTGGCTTGAGTCCTGGCCCCAGTAACCTGAGCAAGCCTCGGTACCTCTGAGGAACTGATGACATTGGCCGTCTCCTGTGTACTTAGTGAACCGCCCAAAGCCATAGCTCTGGCCCAGATACTTCCACCAGGCTCTTTCTAGGCACATCAGTGTTGGTGCCCCACAGCATAACAAGGTCATCAAACCCGTCTGCACCCTGGAGGTCTCTTGGCCCAGTATCCCTGTTGTGTGTGCAGCACTTGCCCTCCACCTCACTGCCAGGACGCCCACAGAGCTTACCTCTTCCTTCACTTTGGCTGCGGGAGACTGGAGCCTGGCTCTCTTGCTCACGTGACTGTTCCTGCCATTCTCCAAGTCAAGAAGGGACCTCAGTTTCTCTGCTTCCAACTCATAGTCCTGGAGAGCGAGAGACATCGCAGAGAGCAGATAAGAGCAGCTGAGAAGAGATCCAAAGGCTCTTGCGTCTCTTTCCAGCTGCCTGGAGCTCCCAGTCTAACCCATGCTGGTTTTAGAATCTGCACAGGGCTTTCTCACAGCTGTGCCTTTAGTAGCCGCCAGGTGGTTTTGAAAACTAGTATCGACAGCCCATAAGGTAAGTCACAGAACAATATCCAAGAAAAAGTAAAAGGTTTTCTACAATCTCTCTTCCGGCCTCAGAGTCCAACTGTTTTAGTGTCCCCTTCTGGGACGTTCCCAGGTGCCTAGCGATTCTGACTTTCTGCTTTCTTCATTTAACCATATACCATAAACCTTGTCACATGTTGCCACCACCTAAGCTTCACAAAAACCAGGTGGCTAACTTTAAAACCCATCAAGTTTTATGATAATTTACCTACCTGTTCCTCTGCAATTGGACATTGAGCATATTTCTAGTTTGTTTGCTTTGCTATTATAATGTAGTTACAACAGCTTTGTTTATCATGAATTATTATTATTTTGTAGTTTTTCCTTTAGGGTAAATTTCCCCAAGGAGTTGAAATTCTTTCATGGTTTTCAACCTAGTACCATATGGTTTTCCAAAAAGGGCTGTCAGTTGAGAGTGCCCCCGGCAGTGTGTGAGTATAACCAGTTACTCATCAACCCTGCCAGTGCCATGTGCTTCTTTTTTTAGTTTACTTGGTATAAAGAGGTACCTTCCTGTTTTATATTTTGGGCAGAAGTTTTGCATCTCACCTTTACTGCTTGCTGGTACTGCTGGGAATTGGCATAGACTCTCTGTACTTCCGGTTCCCTACTTGCTATTTCATCTAACAGGTTCTGTAAAACAACAGGTTTTAAAAAATAAAAATAAATCCTCTTGATAAAGTAAGCTGGTTCCTTAGACTGAAATTCTTCTTCTGTGGTATGCAGTATAATGCATGGCTTCCTTGTATGCATCTGTTAATCTGTACAAAAGGCAATTCTAAGGCATGTGAAGAAGACAATTGTCCTGAGTGCTCTGAAAGGCCGGGCACTGTTCTGACACCTTAGATTATCTCATTTAACCTCCAGGAAGTCCTGTGAGGTCTGCACCACCATTAGCTCCAGTTTAGGAATGAGGAACCTGGGGCTCAGTGAGGTGATGGAACTTGCCTGCAGGCCATGGCTGATTAGTGAAGGGACTGGGATCTGAGTCTGGACTCCTAGACCCCCCGTGCTCCTCAGCCTCACCCCAAGACATGGCTGCCTTTTGAGGAAGTGAGACTCTGGACTTTGGAAGGGGATTTTTTCCCTGCAAGGGCTACTCTTGTGTTTTAGCCTTCGCACTTACTTAGCCAACCTGCACAGAGTGTCCACCCTGGGCCAGGCCAGTGCTGGCCCTGAGGAGGGAGAGACGAGGGATATATGGTTCTTCTCGGAGAGCAGGTGCCTCCAGGAGCAGGGAGGACAGCTGTCAAGGCCCTCGGCCAGCCACTGCCTGATCCCTACCACAGAAGGTGGCCTGGGAACAGCTGCAGCCCTCACCTTCTGGTTCTTCAGCTTGGTCTCCACCTGGCTGAGGCTGTCTGTCTCTTGGGGCTCATAGCTGGGGATGCTGGACAAGAATTGAGACACGTGCTCATGGCTGCTGCGGTACTCGTCATAAGCCACCTTGGCGTCATGTAGGCTCTGGGACCTATGGGAGGAAAGGCTGTCAGGCCTCTGCCACAGGGAGCAGACGCCCCCCCGAAAGCTGTCTGTGAAGCCCTTTTAAGATGTCACCTGTCATTTTTTTTTTTTTTTAAAAAGGGAAACAAAATGGAATTTAACTGGAAATTACCTAAACACTCACCAAAAAGGGACTAGTTAAATTATGAAATGTTAAGTTGGAGTACTCTATAGTTTCTGTGAAGGACAAGATAGGTCTATGTGTACTGACTTGCAAAGATTATAGAATCTAAATAACCCATGAGTCAAAGGAGAAACTCCAAGGAAGTCAGGAAATCTCTTGAATTCATTGAAAATAAAAACATCAAAATTTGTCGGGTGTAGCTAAAGCAGTGCTTAGAAGGAACTATATAGCTCTAAATGGTTATATTAGAAGAGAAATCTCAAGCCAACAATCTAAGCTTCCACCTTAAAGAAAAAGAACAGATTAAACCTAATGTACGCAGCAGGAAGGAAATTATGAGCAGAAATTGGTGAAATGGAAAACAAAATTGACTTCTCAGGGTAAAAAAGAAGATTCAAATACAACAAAAAAATAAATACAACAGGAATGAGAAGGGACATCAACTCAGATGCTACAGACATTTAAAAAAAGATCACCAGAGTACATTTATGAACAATTTTATGCCAATATATTCAATAACTTAGTTGAAATGGACAGGTTCTTTAAAAGGCACAAACTCCCAAAGTTAACTCGAGAAGTAGAGAACTGGAATTGTTCTCTATTAAAGAGATGGCGTTTATAGTTAAATCTTCCCATTAAAAGTCTGCAGGCCCAGATGGCTTCACTGGCAAATTCTACCGGGTATATATCGAAAAAATAATACCAATTCTACACAAACTCTTCCAGAAAACACAAGAGGAGGGAACTCTTGCCAACTTATGAGTCCAGCTCAATATATGACAGGAAAAGCAAGATACAGTATGTATGTAGTATGTTGTCACTCATATGCTATTATCCCTCTGTCCTTGTTTGTGTATTTTTGGAAGGTTACAGATGAACCTGGTAACAGTGCTTACCTGGACGGGGACAAGTAATGATCATTATAATCACTGTTTGAATTTTTTATTCATGTATGTATGGCTTTTTTCAAAAGGAAGAAATTCTTTAGTAAACAAAACAGTCTTCACTGGCTTCTGTGGCAGATTCCCACAAGACAGACTAGCTACACCCAAGGCTGCTGCCTGCTCCCTCCTTCCAGCGGCCCCACCTGTGGTCAATCTGCTGGCAGAGGTTGTCGAAGCGCTGGCCCAGCTTGTGGACCTCAGCCTCTTGGCGCTCAAGGTCAGGGCAGTGCTCCTGGAAGCAGCTGGCCAACGTGCTCACGCACTGCTTGGCGGTCTGCAGGTGCTGCTCGGCCTCACTGAGGAGGGGCTTCCTGGCATGCAGCTCAGAGGCCATGGCCTGCGGGGGAGGAGAAGGACAGACAGTGGCGCTGTGGCCAGGGCTGCCAGGAACCCAATGCAAGCCCTGTCTGGAGCACTTGGGAAGCCCTGTGCTGGCAGGTGTTTAAGCCGGGGTAGGAAGGAACTGGGCATTGCTGCTGGGCCTCTTCTCAAATCTGGTGGTCACTTCTGCAAGGTCCCGTTTTATTACAATGAACAGAACCGCCCAAAGACCTGCCAGCGGGCAGCTCAAGTGTCCCAAGACAGCACGCCCTGGACTGGAGCAGGCCTGCCACTTTCTGCCCTTCAGCCCATTCCTCTGCTTGAGACAGGATTTCAGGGCCTCATGAGAATGTCGTGAGGCGGTGCATGAGTAAGGGGTCAGTCGGGGCCAAACCTGGAGGCCTAAAGCGGCCAGGCAGGCAAGCGGGAAGGGCTCAGGGCCAGTTGGGGGCAGACACCCTGCTCATGCTCCACTGGGCTGGCTGGCCCGTGTGCACGGGCACGGCCAAGTCTGCTCAGCAAAGCATACTGGAAACCTGGGTGTTTGTGGTATTTGATTTTAAGATGTTGGCTCCTGAAATTCCACAGGCCACACCAGCCCCAGGAGCAGCTGGCATATGTGCCATGGCTTCCACTTGGCATACTCGGCATTCCAAAAATGAAGATGCTTGCTGCTGTGCTGTCTTGGGCTCTCGGTGTCCCCATCTCTCTAGGAGGTGGTGGGAGGGGATGCACCTAAAGGCTGCTCCTGGCTCAGAGAAAGGCTCCCCGAGGCTCAGGGCCCCCAGACTCACGGCCAGCTTCTGCCTCTTGTCATCCAGGGCACGGCCATCCTCGGGCATCATGTCGTCCCGGGTCAACTGGCTCTCGAACTCGGTCAGCAGCTCCCGGCCCTGCTGCAGGCTTTTCTCCAGGCGGTGGGCCACGTCGAGCCTGAGGATGCAGGGCAGGAGTGGGAGGGGGGCCCCTTGGCTCCTTGGCCCCACCCCAGCCTCCCCACCACCTTGCCACCCACTTCTCCTGGGCCGAGGCCAGCAGCTGTGCCAGATGCTCGTATTTGCTGTTGGTGTCCTCCATGCGGGTCCTCAGCAAGGGCACACTGCCGCTGCCCGGGAGGGCCGCGATGAACGTCTCGCAGGCGGCTGTGCTCCGGGCTCTGTCGGGCTCGATGCGCAGCAGTTCGTTGGTGATGTTCTGTGGGGACCCGGGCCCCTCAGTCTCGGAGTCGGACCCCGCCAGCCAGCCCAGGGCAGCTGCCTCCACTGCCCCATGGCCATCTGGCTCCTGCAGGCTGTACTCACCAGAGGGCTGCAGGAGGGCTACGGCCCACCCCAGGGAGGGCCATCGGGTCTGCATTGCTAGGGGGCTTGGGGCTTCCCTTCCCAGGGAATTCTGGTGCAGGATGAGTGGCAGTAGGGAGTGGGGTGGGGGCTGGTGAGTGACGACCGCAGTAGGCGGGCAGTTGTCAGCACTTTCGTTCCAAGCACAGCACCTGGATAGCTCTGTTCCTCTCTGGGGTAACCCTGGAGGTAGGCACTGGGACTTTCCCCGTTCCTGGGGGACCCTGGGATCCTAGCAGCTAGGAAACTGCTGAAGGAGTGGGGGCCGGGCCATGCCTGAGGCCCTGTCGACCCTGCCCCTCACTGGGGCTGTTGCCCTTCTTAGATGTTTCCTGCTCTGTAAAATGGGCTGCAGGGGCTCAGGACGCATGTGTAAGAGAAGAGGGTGTGGCTGCTCGGCCCCTGCCAGACTCTACGTCATCTCATCCCATTCTCCCTGCTACCCTGAAGCTGGGGACCAGCTCGTGTTCCCGAAGAAACTTGCATAACTTGTCTGCGATCCACCAGCTAGCTGGTGAGCCACCATGGCCGCCCCTCGCCATGGAGGGCTCAGGCGAGTCACTGCTGTCATCCTGTTGTGTCCCAGACACAGGGCCAGGAGTTGGCAGGCCAGAGGCAGCCAGGGCCTCACCCGCCTTTCTCCCAGGACGAGCCCCAGGGTGGCACGGCATCCTCGGCCTAGAGGGTGAGGCCTCAGGCAGGGACCCCAGAGAGCCAGGGGTACCTTGAGGTCCTTGGCCCGCTCAGCACTGTCCTGCACAGCCCGGCCCTGCTCCAGTGGCGGCCTCAGGATTCCCGTGATGGCCTTCTCCTGCCGGTCTAGGTCGCTGGCCACCTTGTCCAAGCCAGCCAGCAGCTGCCGCCCTTGCAGGTCAGAAGCATCTGCCAGGGGGCAGTGGGGGTGCGATGCAGAGTCAGGGGCTGCAGCCGAGGGTTGTGAGGCCCAGCTCCTGCCCCCGGCCCTTCCTAAGCTTTGGGCGGGTGGCCCTGCACCCACCTCCAGGGTGCTGTGCCTTCAGCACCTCATGCCGCTGCTGGAGTACGCTCCTGCTCCCGGCTGCCTTCTGCCGCATGCTCCGGTACTGGCTGCCCAAGCTGTGAGAGCAGAGGCGCGGAGCTGGGGACCCAGGGTGGCCCACCTACCCTCTCCGCCCTCCACCCACAGAGGCGGGATCCCCTGGCTCGCGCTGGGCAGGGTTCGTCAAGATGCTCTGAGTTCAACACGGTGCAAAGAAAAAGGGTTTGCCTAACACTGGTCCTTCTCCGCTCCTTGGTTCAGATGGCCTATTTCATTCCTTCCTTCCTTCTCCGTTCCTCGGTCTTTTTTCTTCGTACCACACTTCACTACCTAACATCATCTTGCTTATTTGCCTGTCTTCCCCACTGATGTGTTATTTCTGAGGGGGTAGTACATAGTAGGTGCTCAGTAAATATTTGCTGAATGAACAGATAAAGGCATTCCTGAAATCATTCAGAGTTCTCGAGTGCTGACTTGGCACCAGGTCCTGAGCTAGGTGGGCCCTGGAGATGGGAGAGAAACTCTCCAGGGCCCCTGCTGCCCAGGGAAGCTGATGCTCAAGCACAGACAGTCTTGGTGAAAAGGGCTGCAGGCAGTGAAAGGAGGCCCCACCTACCCTGGAGCCAGGGTAGGGGTGAGGGGGTGATCGGAAGGCTTCACAGAGCAGGTGCGCCCGGAGCCGGGGCTTCAAGGGGCCAGAGCCACCCAGGCAGCAGGTGCAAAGGCCTAGAGGCACTTTTAGAGAAACTGTTCACTGAACTGTCCCCACAACCAGATGTTCCCATGCAGCATGTCAGGACGCCCAGGAGGTTCCCAGGCAGCCCACGGGACAGAGTCAGGCCATGCCGCTCCCCCCTCTGCACTTGTACCTGTCAGCCAGAGCCAGGGCCTCGGGGTCAGTGGGCGGGATCACGAAGCAGACAGCCGGGGCGCTCAGCTGGTTGCCAGCGCTGTCCGTGAGGTCCCAGCTGTCCCCATTATTCTTCTGCAGCGTGTAGCTGTAGCCCCGCGAGATCAGGCCCTGGCAGGGGAGGCCACACAGTCAAGGCATCCAGGCAGACCTGCCTCGGCCGAAGGCCCTGGAGCCCATCCATCTCGCCCCTGCCCCCCAGCTCTTAGACCTGGGGAGGCCTCGTCTGTCTTTTGGACTCTCCCCAAAACACTGCCACACAGAGTCAGAAGGGGCCCGCACAAAGAGGACGATGGTTGGGTCTGCCGGCCCGGCAACCCACCTCGATTTCCCTTTGGGGAGCCATCCCTGGTAGATGCGTAACTCAGGCCTAGCCAATGAGCAAACGGCACCCCCAGCCAACACGACTGGGTTACGTGGACACGTGCCCCAAACCCGGCCGACAAGAACCCCTCCTGACTGGAACGGCTGGGGCTGCTAAGCTGGTAGTTGTTTTTTTGTTTGTTTGTTTGTTTTTTTAGGCACTGGGGGATTGAACCCTGGACCTTGGATGTGGGAAGCTGGCACCCAACCACTGAGCCACATAGGCTCCCCTGAGATGTTTTTTCCATTTGTTTGCTTGTTGTTTGTTTTTTATTTGTTTTTAAGAGACACTGGGGACCAAACCCGGGACCTCCCATGTGAGAAGCAGGCACTAAACCGCTTGAGCCACATCCACTCCCAAGCTGGTAGATTCTAAGGTGGCTTGTGAGGGTGCACGTCCACCACCACGAGGAGAAGGGCTGGCCGAGAGGGATGGCTCCTGAAAAGCCTGCACAAGGCCCCAGCCCCAGCCATATCACCACTGAGGCTCTTTGGTGACATGAAAAGCAGCACATCTGGCCCAGCCTGGGGCAGCTGGGGATACTTGGGCAGGGGCTCACCTGGTCACCCTCAAAATCACAGAGGGCCTCCACAGGGAGGGGCTTGAGCGGCGTCTCCCGGCGGTACTTGAGGGGCACCACCTGCTGCCCTCGCTTCTGCAGGCCCCGCACCACGTCCTCGTACTTGTCCAGGGCCTTCTCCTGGTCCTGAAGAAGGCAGGATGGGGGCACCAGTGAGGTCTGCCTAGAGCCGAGGGTGCAGACAGGCCCCCTCCCTCCGCCAGGTCAGCAGGGCCTGGGCCCCCCACTCACGTCCAGCTCCCGCAGCAGCAGCTCAATCTGGTATCGGTCCTTAAAGTCAGGGCTGAACTTCTGGTTCAGGTCAGAGTCCACTTTCTGCAGCAGTTCCTGGGCGTCCTTCACATCTTTGCGGAACTAGGGGGGAGACCAGGTGGCCCTATTACAGGCAGAAACCACTAGAAGCACCTGGGACTTCTGGCCAAGGCTTTAGGTTCACTCCAAGTCGGGGATGGGCCCTCCACTCACCCTGACCTTTGGGCTCCTCCGTCAGGGATGGCCGCACCCCCAGTCCAGCTTCCCGGGGCCCTCCCCACTCCACATGATGCCATCGCTAGCCCACACCCAGTTGTCACGTATACTCCACTAAGTTTGGGATTCTCTTTTCTATTCCATTCATCTTTGTGCCAGGATCTTAACACTGTCTTAATACTACACTTTCACACTAAGTCTTCATACGTGCAGGACAAGCCTCCCCACTTTGTCCTCGAAAATCATCTTGCCTAATCCTCGGGCCTCCAACTCCAAATCATGCCATCCATCAGCCATCCCCGAGCCCACTGTGGCCTGGGCCGAACCCAGGCTGCAGCCGGGAATGGGACTTCCCAGCCCCGTGACGCTCACGGCCCAGGGGCACTCAGACACCGAACCCGCCGCTGCACGAGCATCACCTCCGTTCAACCTCCCCAAACCGTCCAACCATAAGACTCGCCTGCCCCTCCTGTGAAAAACACACTTTCCTGGGCCCCGCCCTGACCTGCTGAATCAGGGTTCCCGGCCTGGGCCCCCAGGCTGCAGACATGGAAGGGCCGGCAAGTTCAGAGACACCCGTAATAAGCCATGAGAAGTGGGCCGCTCCGTGGCCTGGCGGAGGCACTGGGAAGCTTCTGGAGGGAAGGGGCTCGAGAGCCAAGGCCATAAGCGAGCCAAGTTGGTACTGAGCGCTCTCCAAAAAATAGCACCCCCTTGTGGTGGGTTAAATGGTGTGCCCCCAAAACTCATGTTCACCCGAACCTTAGAACGCAACGTTATCTGGAAACGGGGTCTCGGCAGATGTAATGGGTTAGGATGAGGCCATCCTGGACGAGGGTGGCCCTGAGCCGATGTGACTGGTGTCCTTAGAAGAAGAGGGACATTTC
Organism: Cabassous unicinctus; assembly: GCA_029593785.1. Classification (NCBI taxonomy): domain Eukaryota; kingdom Metazoa; phylum Chordata; class Mammalia; order Cingulata; family Chlamyphoridae; genus Cabassous; species Cabassous unicinctus. The sequence continues at coordinate 12,904 of JAQZBX010020848.1, read as the reverse complement.
GACACAGAGGGAAGAAGGCCACACGAAGATGGAGGCAGATACTGGAGTGATGCTGCCACCAGCCAAGGAACACATGGGGCCACCAGAAGCGGGCCCCGACGCCTTCGGAGGGAGCATGGCCCTGCTGACAGCGGAGCTGGGGATTTGGGTCTCCTGGCCTCCAGGACTGTGAGCCAGGTGGTTGGTACAGTGTTACGGCAGCCCTGGGAGAACAGGATACCCCAGGAGCCAGGTGGGAGGGGCGGGGCCCGTACCTGGTGGAAGTCCTCCATGTACTTCAGGTGGCTCTCCTCGCAGATGAGCAGGTTCAGGTATTCCTTCCAGTCCGCATGCACAGCCTCCATGTGCGCCTGCAGGGAGAGGGAGGGTGACACTAGGGAGGAGCTGGTGGGATTTGGGGCAGGTGGGCATGGGGCTGGGCGTGGCTCCTGCAGGGGCAGGGGCTGGAAAACGTCACCCTGGGAAGGGAAGCCGGGGCGGGAGGAAGCGAGGGGGGCATGGCCAAGCGCCCAGCAGGGCTGCCCCGTGCGGGTGCTCAGGTGGGGGGCGCACAAGGGGCAGGCGGGGACTGTGCCTGCCCAGACAAAGGTGCGCCCGCTAAAAATTCTCACAAAGGCACCACACGGGCTTCGGAAGCCTCGGGGCCGAGGTCAGGATGCAGCACAGGATCAAGATACTGAGAAGGAAAGCGTCAGAGCAAGGTAGAAGGGGCAGGGGGCACAGTCAGACAGACACACGTACAGGATGCAGCTCGCAGGACCACTCCCCCCGGCGGCCGAGCTCCAGGCGGTCTGCAGGCACAGGCACCTGGGGCCAGCCCGGAGGGGGCGCCCCCCCAAAACGCCCCTCCGCCTACCTCGATGGAGTTCCTCCCGGGGTGCTCGGCTGCGAGCAGCTGGTCCCCCTCACTGTGCAGCTTGTTGATCCTCTCCTCTTTGGCCTCCAGGTTCCGGTTGATGAAATTCTGCAGCGGGAGGCCACGAAGGGGTCTCGGCGCCCGGCCCGGCAGCCCCGGGCTCTCTTCCCAGCCCCACGCCCCACCCTGTCCGCCGTGCGCCCCCAGCTCCCACCTCGTACTGGCGCCGGCGGCTGGGGTAGTCGAGGTTGCGGTCGCTCCAGTCGTACTGCATGCGGCCCTTGGCCTGCTGGTCCAGCCAGTACAGCTCGTTGGTGCAGCGCTGCATGTAGTCCCGGAGCGAGCTCAGGTGCTGCTGCCGCGCCTGCGAGGCTGCCTGCGGGGCGGGGAGCGAGGTCGGGACCGGGCCTTCAGCCGTGTAAGGTACAAGACCCAGCTCGACCACTTCCAGGCCAGGGACCATCGGCCGAGCCGCATTCCTTCACTCAGCCAGCCTTTTACTGAGCATCTACTAACCGCTAGGCTCTGGAAGTGCAGCAGGAACCAGAGACAAAACCCTCGCGGAACTGACGTTGCAGGGGAGCCTCAGTTTACCCATCTATAAAACGGATAGTGATGGCCCTGACCTCACAGGGCACAGAGACTGGCATATAGTAAATGCTCAATAAATGTTAGCGGCGGCAGCTTCCTCTCTTACTTCTATCTTGATCATCTCCTAGAGGGCCAGAAGAAAAGTAGCAAACTGCTACCTGTATTCATCTGAAAAGAGGTGGCTGGTAGGGGGTGGAGAGGAAGGGGGAGAGGGGAGGGGGTTTTGATTAGGACCCACGGTGCACAAGGCTCTGTGCTAAGGACTTCTCCAGCGTCACCTAATTTCAGCCTCAAAGCAACCCTATGAGCCAGGACACTCCATTGTGCAGACAAGGAAACTGAGGCACTCCCTCACATTCTCACCACCAAGGATGAAGCTAGGATTCAAACCCAGAGAGCTGGGTCTAGAGCCCAGCTTCATGTCTGTGGTGTCTGAACTGTTTGCACCAAGAAAGCATCCATGCAATTAAAAATACAAAAGGACGCACGCGGTCCTGCCGTACAATGGCGTATTATTCAGCAATAAAAAGAAGTGAGCGCTCAGGCCACCAAAAGACACGGAGGAAACTTAAATGCATCTTGCCAGCCTGAAAAAGCTACCTGTTGTATGAGTCCAACCATACGGTATTTTGGAAAAGGCCAAACTATTCAGACGGTTAAAAAAAAAAAACAAAAAAACAGAGGTTGCCATGGGTTCAGGGGAGGGGCACAAGTATGTGTGCACGGGACATTTTTAGGGCAGTGAAACTCTTCTGAGTGACACTGCAGTGGTGGCTCCGTGACATTATGCATTTGTCAAAACCCACCGAGTCCACAGCACAAAGAGTGAACCCTAATGTAAACTGCAGACCTGGGTTAATAACAACCGAGTGATATCGGTTCATCGCTTGTAACAAATGGACCACACTTGACGCAAGGTGTTAATAATAGGGCGACCTGTGTGTCGCAGGAGAGGGAGGCCCTGGGAACACTGTACCTTCGGCTCGATTTTTCTGCTCTAAAAAATAGTCCATTAATTTTTTTTAACATGCATTTTTTAAAAAGTTGTAAAAAGGGAAAGAGAAACTTGCGTATAAAGCATATGGCACAGCAATTGGCACACAGTAGGCGCTTAATAAAGAAATAAGACAGACGCAGGCCATTACACATCTTGCAATAACCTACAGAATTGGGTGGGAGAGAGTGTAAACGATATGTAAACTTTAATCCACGCTGTGCAATGCTCCAATACGTGTTCATCAATTGCAATGAATGGACCACACTAATGAAGGATTTGTTAATGGGGGCAAATGGGGGCAGTGTGGGGAGCAGGGGATATGGGAATCCCCTGTATTTTCTATGTGATATTTGCATAATCTCAGTATCTTTACAAAATATAAATAAATAATTAAAAATAAAGAAATAAAAAGCAAATTGTAGGAACAGGCTATATCCACGCTATGGGGTTTTCCCTGAGCACAGGGTTAGCTGGGCTGCCTTTCCGGAACTGTCTCTTCTCACTGAGTCCCCTTCTATTCTGTTTGAAAATTTTCCTGCATGCCCATATCAGTTTTCACAGAATAAGCTAATAAAATAAATTGGTCTCCTTGTCCCCACCGCCCCAGGCTCCCGTCCCCCCCTTCAGGGGCAAGTCCTCACCAGCAGGTTCTGGTACTTGGCCTGGAGCTCACGGTTCTGCTCCTGTGGACAGAGCCCAGAGTCCGGGGGTGAGGATGCAGGCATGAGGCCCCTTCGCTCCCCACCCACCCCCGCGCACCCCATCTTGCCCCTCCCTCGCCAGAGTCTCTCCCCTCCCCCCACACACCCACCTGGTCCCCATCCTTGGCCAGGTGGGGCCCGATGGCCTTGACTTCGTTATGAAAGATGTTGTGCGTCTCCACCTGGTGGTCCACCAGCGGCAGCTCCGTCCCGAAGCTCTGGCTGCTCAGCTGGTCCTGGGGGAGACAGCACGGGGAGGGGCTGGGCGGGGGCCGGGCGGCCTGCTCCGCCCCTGCGAGCCTCGGCACTAGCACAGTGGGTGCTAGGGGCTCAATCGCGAATCCCCAAAAGGTGCGTTGAAGAACCAAGTGGATTGGGGAGGGCCCCGAAGCCAACAACTGGTGTCCTTACGAGACCGGGAGAGAGACGGATGGCGGGGCGCAGGGAGAGCACCCCCAGAGGCAGGGCCTGCAGGGAGGCGGCGGCAAGCCAAGGACTGCTGCCACCACCCTGAAGCTGGAAGGGGCGGGGAAGGGGCCTCCCCTGCGGCTTCCGGAGGGAGCTCGCCCTGCTGACCCCTTGCCTTTGGCCTCCGGGATGTGAGACAATCCATTTCTGTTGTTCCAAGCCCCCCGGGCTGTGGTTCTTTGTTCCGGCAGCCCCCGGACAGTAAGAGGGTGGGGGGTGAGGGTCTGCATCGCAGTGGCCATGAGCCTCGGGGCGTGGCATGTGACCTTCAAGCCTGCAGCTCTGCTCACTATTTCCACACATCATCTCACTTAAACCTCACAACAACCTCAGGGGCCAGTACAGTTATTGCTTCCATTTCACGGAAGGGGAAACAGAGGCTCAGAGAGGTGGAGTCTGTTGCCTAAGCTCACCCTGCTAAAAATGGGGGAGCCGGGACTCGAACCCAGGAAGCCTGCCTCTAGCAGCCATGTTCTTCTCTGCAGTGGAGATGGGCTGGGAAGGGCATGGGGGTGGGGGGCAGCAGCAGGCCAGAAGCCCCCAGCCTGGACCCCACCGAGACCCCAGAGCAGCAGCGTGGAATGTCTGACGGCGCCAGGCCTGAATCTTCACCTCCTGCTGTGTGACCTCGGGCTGGGCACTGGCCCTCTCTGAGCCTCGCTCCCTCTTGCTGGCAAATCAGGAGCGAGAGGTCTCCCCTACGTGAGGCCCTGAAGCTGGAGCCCTGCCTGAGTCATACCAGCTTCTCCTCCACCAGCGCGGCCCAGTTGACCGGTGGGTCCACCTCCTTCACCACCAGGTTGTAGATCTGCTTGTGCTTCCCACGGAGGTTGGTCACGCGCTCCTTCAGCTGCCGGATGCTGAGGGGAAGAGTGGCCATCCTAGTTAGCAGGGTGCCATGGGGAGCCCCCCGTCCCCAGACCCAGCCTCGGGCTTTCTGCTCCGGGGCCTGGAAGGACAGGGGGCAGTGGCCTTGGGGTCCAGACAGTCTCTTCCACCACCCCCTGCATCCTTTCTTTCCCCGTCAATTTCCTAAGGGCTGACTGTGTGCCTAGAACCATTGAAGTTTCCAGGAGAAGCAGGCAGGCTCTCTGGAGCTCACCGTCCACAGGGGGAAGCAGCCGGACTTGTAACCCAGCCGAGGACATAGGGGACAGTGTGTGGCCTGCCAGGGGCAGGTGCAGGAGGGTCATGGGGCCCTGCCTGGGTGGAGTGGGCCATCAAGGAGTCGTGGCTGATTCATCCACAGCCAAGCTGAGGCCTGAGCTGTGAGCACGGGAAGAGCTCGCTCACAAGCTAGGAGGTCGGACACAGCACGACGGGCTCAGGGAACTGCCACCAGCACACTGGGCAGCAGCTCTCTGAGCCTCAGTCTCCCCAACTGCAAAATGGGGAGTTGGGAGGGAGGACACTGAAGCCTGTGGCACATGCCTGGCATATGGTCAGCCCTCAATAAACAGTCTCCCCAACTCGGGGTCACTCCTGTGGGCTGAGTGGACTGCCACCTCCCTGCCCTCCTGCCCAGAGCCCAGGCAGCCCCCCGGATCCCAATACAGGGGGACCTACTCCTCAGCGATCATGTCCCCCTGAGGGTGCTTCATGTGCTTGGCGATGGCCGCATCGGCCTCCAGCACGTACAGCAGCTTCTCGGATTCCGACACCTTCTGCAGAGTCATGTCGCGGTGCTCCGGCTGCTGGCCCTCCTGGAGCCGAGCCAGGTCCTGGGTGGGTCGTGGGAAAGAGGACAGTGAGTGGGGCTCACGTGGGCACAGCAGGGATGGGGGTCAAAGCTGTGGGGGCGGTAGGAGACCGCCGGGGTCCAGGGCTGTGTGTGCTTCACCCAGCCACTCAGCAGGCAGTGTCCGAGTGCCTGCTGGCTCCAGGACACAGCTGTGAGCGGAAGAGACGCAGCCCGGGCCTCCTGCAGCTCGCAGGCCAGTGGCGGAGGCCGCTGGAAAGGCGAGTAAACAGATCAGCCCCACCGAGGCAGCTGCCAGCCCATACAAGTCGGTGTTTGGGAAGAAAACAAGCCAGGGAGTACAGCGAGGCATTCTACGTGCGCTCTGGTGGTCAGGGAAGCTAAGAATGAGGGACGGGAAGGCCCCAGCCAGGAGAGGAGAGAAGAGTGTGCCAGGTGGAGGGAACAGCCTGTGCAAAGGTCCCGGGGCAGGAGAAAGCATGCCGCGGTCGAGGCCTGGTGAGAAGGCCACCATGGCCAGATGCAGAGACGGGAGAGGGCGCGGGAGAGGTGCAGCGGGGTGGGCTCTGGATGTCGTCTCCAGAGCATTGGGAAGCGTGGGGTGGCTCTGGGGAAGGACCCTGCATGGGCCCTCCGTGGGGAGAGGCTGCAGCGGCAAGGGTGCGAGCTGGGGGGCCGGGCAGCAGCCTGGCAGCACCAGGTGAGAGCCGAGGGTGGCACTAGGGGAAATGGGAAGGTGTGTGGGAGGTCCAACGGACAAGATTGCCAATGAGCTCCTGCTATTTTGGGGAAAACAATGAACAGAAGTTGGGACAGTGGGTTTCTATACGTCAGCCGTGAACTTGGGCAGCGTTCGTGAAGCCCGGCCGTGCGTCAGACGCCGCCTAGGCCCTGGGGACACCACAGTGGCCAATCCCTAAGGGACGCCCTGTCCAGGGGCAGAGGCGACGAGCCGGCTAATGACAAGACAGGGTAACGGGGACCATGGGCCCCCGACGCTAGTTCTTCCCCTTTTCCAGTCTCAGGGCCCTCATCCCTGCTCAGCCACCACCTGGAGTGGACAGTGCTACGTTTCGGCCAAAGCTTGAAAACATTAGGCCGCGAGAGAGAAGCCAGACCCAGAGGGTTCCATTTACGGGCAGACCCAGAGACAGAACGTACATTACCGGTTGCCGAGAGCTTGGAGGGGAGGGGCAGGGACCGACAATCAACGGGCACGAGGGATGTTCTTGAGATGAAAACGCTCTAAAACGACTTTTTGCTGTTGGCTACACCACTCGGGAAAGGGACTAAAACTGGACACTTGAAATGGGAGTATTTTACGATATGTAAAATAGGTCTCAATAAAGTTGCTTAAAAAGATGACAAAAGAAGGGGACGTGGGCCCAGGCCGAAAAGGCTCTTGGAGGAAACAAAAGCGGTGTCCAACAGAGGGGACAGCGGGGTCCTGGCCCCCCAGGGACTCGGTGGTGGGCTCAGCATGTCAAAAGGCCCGTGGAGCGGGGGCCTCCCCCAGATCCCAGGGTAGACCTGGCCGGCTAATGACAACACAACTTCACGGTCTTGGCTTGGGTGGAATTTTATCCGCTCCCTTCTCCCCTGAGGATCCAAAGCTCTTCTGAGCAGTTAGTGTCAAAGGTTAATTTTTAAATGAATCATTACCTGATTCACGTGGGTGGCCAGTTGGAATTGAGTCCTCTTACCACACGGAGGCTGAGCTGTGATGTGTGAGGACGCGTGTGCGTCAGAAGTTCAATGCCAGGACAGACAGGTGGTGAGAGAGGTCAGAGTGGTGGTGACCCCTGGGGACGGTGACTGGGCAGGGTCAGGAGGGAGCTCTGAGAAACACACACTTTCTGTCTTGACCTGGGTGGCGTTTCTACGAACGTCTACTGACGCAAAAACTCCCCTAGCGGAACTCTTAAAATGTGTACACTTTATATACCGTTTATAAGTTATACCACCATAAAAATGTTTAAGAATAGATTTTAAAAATCACGGGGACCAAAATACCTAGCAAAATTAGCAACGTAAGCATACACCCCAACGGACAGATGGGCGAGAAAGCAAAAGAGCGAGCGTGCGGAGCAGGCATAGCTCAGTGGTTGAGCACCTGCTTCACACATACGAGGTCCCGGGTTCAATCCCCGGAACCCCCTAAAAAAAAAAAAAAAGGAGAACTTAAGTGATGGAATCTGGGTGGTGGGAATCTGGGTATCTATGGTACAATTCTTTTAACTTCTCTGTTAGTTAAAAAAAATTGGATAATAAGATGTTAGGAGTGGAGACATATTCACACCCCTGTGCCTGGGGATTCTGCTCCCGGGAAGCGACCCTGCCGAGACCAACAGGTACCTCCAGGGGGCGAGTGTGTCTGTGCACCCAGCACCAGGCAGAACCCTTTCTGCACATTTCCCCCCAAAAGGCAGGTCCTCTAGTGGCCCCTCGTTAACAGAGGAGGAGACTGAGGTTGCACCTTGCCTCAACTGCCTAGATGTAGAGAGCTACTAAGTGGCAGGGCTGAGGTTTAACCCTGGGAAGACAGATGCCCGAGCTCAAGTCCTCAGCCCCTCAGCCATCCTACCCCACGCGCCCCAGGGAGGAGCTAAACGTGGTTGCAAAGATGCAGGAAAAAGGCCGCGCACGCAGTCCAGAGTCAGAGGCAAAGGGGTGCCAAGCCAGGATGACAGTGTGGTCCCAGCCGAGTCTCTGAAGCCAGACTGCTGGGCTCCGGACACTAGCTGTGTGACTGTGCACCAGTCACCAGATCCCCAGCTTCATCTAAAACTATGGGGATGAAAATAAACTCCCCTCCCAAAGGGTGGTGGTGAGGACATCGGACCTGGCCCACGGCAAGCGCTATGTGGGTGTGGGCTCAGCTCATTACAGTGTCTTGATTCTTTATATGGATCAGCAGGGTGTAGGTTAATGGTCTGTTCTATAGTGGAATACTATGCAGTCATGAAAAAGGATGGGCATCACCAATAATATGGCATAGGGACATCATGTGCCTTCTGATGCGATATGCTTGAGAAGGACACAGAATGACTTCTGTGATTTTCCTGCAAAATACATAATCCCAGTCAAATCATGAGAAAACATCAGACAAACCCAAATTGAGGGGCATCCTCCAAAACAACTAAGGACTGAGGAACTGTCACAGATCGTGATACGGGATCCAGGATGGGAAGCTGGACCCAGAAGAGGTCATTGGGGGGAAATGCAGTTTCGCTAATCATACTGTCCTGACGCTAATTTCCTGGGTTTGTTAATTGTACTACAGTTTTAAGATTTGTTAACATTAGGGGAAGCTGAGTCAAGAGTATATGGGAATTCTCTGTTCTATTTCTGCAACTTTTATGTAAGTCTGAAATGCTTTTAAAATAAAAAGTTTAAAAAACGATGCTATAGCTCGTGATTCACGTGGCCACAATGTACTGTCAAGTAAAATGTCAGGTTTCCTAATACAAACAAGGTAGAGTATAATTCCGTTGGAGGGAGAAGGGGGTTTGCACACACACACAAATATATAAAAGTATGTACACATACACACACATACTTATACATACGTACGTACATGTATATATAACAAGAAAAGGTTGAAAAGATATACACCAAAGTGTTAATAGTTGAAATCTCTGGCAGTGGATTTAATGTGATTTTAATTTGCTTTGTTACTCTTGTTTATCTATCCTAAAATGTTTGTACTGAACACATATTACTCTTATTATGGGCAAAAAAAGAGGCACACCCTAGAAAGCTGTTTTCACTCCAGAAAGAAAAAACACGACCACTGGGGCTGGAGAGAAGAGAATGCTGAAGAAATCACTAAAGAAGCTGGGGGGCTGGGGCGGCGGGAGGAAAGGCCTGTTACGGGTGGGCTTCATGGCAGGGGAAGGGGGAGGACGGGGTCGGGTGAGAGGCAGGGAAGGAGAGGGAGGGCGGGCCTCAGGCGGCAGGAGGGGGCGAGGCTGGTCCTGAGGCCCCCGCAGGGACCAGCCTGTGGCAGAGAACTGAGTTCTCTCATGCCTCCCCCCTCCCAATCCTCCCCATGCCTCCATTTCCCATGGCCTCTGCGACCCCGCCCCCGCTGTGCCCACCCCAGGCCCCCCGCTTGTGCCCGCATGTCCCGGGGTGGGCCCTCGGGTGGGTGACCCCTGGGCTGCCGGAGGCGGCTGTGGAGGGAGGGGAGCCGGCAGGTGCCGGGCCCGCAGTCACCGGCAGCCTGGGACTCCCTCGCCACCTGCTCGCCCTCAGCCCCCCACTCTTCTGGGCTCGACCTGGGTAGGGTCAGCAGGTGAAACACAGAACATCCAGTTAAGTTTGAATTTCAGATAAACAACAAGGAATTCTGTAGTGTAAGTATATCCCAAATAGGGCACAGGACAAACTTATACTGAATTTGTTTGTGTTCTAAAATTCAAATTTAACCGGCCATCCTGTAGTTTCATTTGCTAAATCTGGTAACCCTGCTCCTAGGCTGCTTCTGGTGCCAACCCTGTCACTGACTCATCACCCCAGTTCTCTCCGAAACTCAGTTTCTCCAACCACAAAACAAGCATAAACCCAACCACAAAGGGCCAGGGGAGGGTTCGAGAAGATGATTGTTGTAGCACCTCGCAGGTGCCTGGCATGGTGCAGAGTCCTCGTGCCACTCTATCCTCAGGAGACCCTCGGAGCTCAGGGCGGCTGTCACCCCGCATTCCAGAAGAGGAAACCGAGGCACAGAGTGGCAAAGTGATTGTCGTTATTTTTTTTCCAAAAGAGGAGGGTCGTATGCATCCCGGCTGATGGCAGGACGTGGGACCGGGAGTGACAACAGTATCGATAATATCCTATCATCATAATACGGAGCCCTGCGCTGTGCTTGCGTGCCCTGGGGGCCGCGGTGGCAGCCCGGCCCTGCTGACACCTTGATTTTGGACTTCTGGCCTTTAGAACCTGAGACAACACATTTCTGTCGTTTTAAGCCACGAGTCTGCGGTACTTTGCTCCGGCAGCCCCAGGCCACCAAGACACACCCCTCCGGTTGCGACAACCAAAAATGTCTGTCTCCCAGGAAGGGGGCGCCGAATCACCCGGTGGGAACCCCTGGTCTAGACAAGAGTCTCGTCCCAAGCAGCAATCTGGACATGACCAGGTGAGAGCCTGACCCCGCGGGGCCCGGAGCAGCGGGGACAGCAGGGGGAGGCGGCCGGGCGGGCACTCACGCGCTGCATCCTGGCCTCGGAGTCCACGATGTTCCTCTCCACCTGGTCGGCATTCTTCTGCAGCTGCTCGATGAGCTCCGACAGCTCCTTGCTGGAGATGCTACAGGGACAGACCCGGGAGGTGGGCGGGGGGCCGGGGCTGCTCCCCCACCTGTGCCCCAGCCCCCCAGGCTGGCCCCGGCCCCGGGCGGGCTCTGAGCTGTCCCCACAGGGCTACACCCTAAAGCCACAGAACGGGGCGAGGGCAGTGAGCCCCACTTCTGCCATCCGCTCTAACACTTCTATTTTGCCACGTCAGCCAAGCGCCCGTAGTTTATTTGTTTACAAATATTTTTCAGTTGAGATATAACTCACAAACAGTAGGCCCTTAACAGGTTAGATTTTAAATGCCCAGTGCCCAAAGCCGCCGTGAGATACCACTTCACACCCACTCGGATGACGAGAATATAAAGGACAGACAACAAGCACTGGCGAGGATGTGGCAAAACCAGAACCTTCCAACGCTGCTGGTGGCAGCGTGCAATGGTGCAGCCACTGTGGAAAACAGTCCGCGGTTCCCCAGTTAAGGCCAGAGTTGCGAGATGACCCAGCAATTCCCCTCCTAGGAATGCACCCGAGAGAGCTGAAACACATCCACACAGGAACGCTGCCAGCAGCACGAGTCACAATAGCCCAAAGGTGGAAATAACCCAGAGGTCCATCGACAGGTGAGCAGCTCAACAAACACGGTCCACCCGTGCAATGGAGTATTACTCAGCCCTAAAAAGGAATGGTGTCCCGACGCATGCCACGACATGGATGCACAGCGAAACATGCCGGGCGAGAGGCCGGGCACGACAGGCCGCACGTACGATTCCATGCATACGAAATGTCCAGAACAGGCAAATCTACAGAGGCAGAAAGGACGTTTGTGGTTGCCAGCGGCTGGGGTGGGGGAAGGGTGGGGAAATGGGGAGAGGCTGCTAACGAGCACAAGGTATTTTGGGGAGGGGTGATGAAAATGTTCTAAAATTGATTGTGGTGATAGTTGTACAACTCTACAAATATACTGAAAACCAGTGAACCCTGGAATTTAAATGGATGAAATGTAGGTACATGAATTATAGCTCAATAGAGTTGTTACCTGCCACAACCGCCCCCCCAAAAAAGGCAAGCACCATTCATAGGTGACAGGGGTTTGTTTTCTTCCCTCACCCCCTCGAGTCGAGTTCCTACGTTTTATCCTGCATTTCCCAAGGCTAGACCAGCTCCAGGGAATACCACGGGAAGGTGTGAGCTAATGCTGAGACTGTGTGGCATGGCACATATCTGTGACCTCAGTTAATCCTACCCCCTCTGGGGTAGATGGCATTGTGCTCTCCGTTTTACAGTTGGGGAAACTGAGGCAGAGAGCGATTTCCTGTTAGCCACAGTCCCACAGCCAGACAGCAGGGCAGGGCTGGGATTCAAATCCAGGCTTCCGGCTCCCCAGCCCCAGAACTCAAGCACAATAGCAGGAGCAAGCTTTTGCCCTTTGGGTTTGGGGTCCTGAAAAAGAGGTCTCAAAGGGTCCAGGATGTCTCCCCCTGCCCGGCTGGCCCCAGGAGCCGACGTGAGCGTCCTTCCAGGTGTCCCTTGAGAGCCGTGGAGCCCTAAGCTAGGAGGCACAGGTATTGGGTGGGTGGGGAACCCACAGAGGGGGTGCAGGGTCCAGAAGCGATGGGAACTGGCCGCTCCTGTCCAGTTCTCATCTCGTGGCCGGACGTGGCGCCATGGGTCGTCAGCCATGGATGGAGGCCACAATACGGTCCCTCCCCACACCCTAGCCCCGTCCCACCCACCGTGCACTCACAGTCACCCGGCTGAGCCAGGAGGGCCACGGTGCCTCCCCCTACCCTAGAGGAGGGAAAGGGCCAGGGAAGCGGCCCTGCAGCCAGCGCCGGGGCCACAGGACCTCCCCGCCTTCCGGCTCCGCAGGTCTGCATGCCGAGCGCTTACTCAGAGGCTTGCCGTGGACACAGGTCGTCAGGGCGGCGGCCCCACCTGCTCCTCAGAGAGGAGCAAGCCGAGGCCCTGGGAAGCAAAGGCACCACCCAAGGTCATGCAGGGGGCGGCCGGCGCGGGGAAAGACGGTGGCATCTGGAGCCAGAAAGCCCAGGTTCAAACCCCAGCTCCCCCGACCAGCAGCATGACCGTGGCGGAGCTGCTCTGTGTCTTCTGGGCCTCAGTTTCATCATCTGTAAAATGGGATTAAAAACCCTGCATACTTAGGTGGCCCGGAAACACCTGAACTGAGTTTCAAAGACAACAGACAACTTTGGTGGAAACAATTCAAGCGACCAACAAGAGATGAACGGATAAACAAAACATGGCATATCCAGACGATGGATAAGAAAAGGAAGA
>JAQZBX010020847.1:0-32717 GCA_029593785.1 Cabassous unicinctus | reverse complement strand
GGGTGCTCTATACATTGCGCCACACCCGCTTCCTGCCGTGAGGTTGCTGCATCAGCCCACCACACCGCTCAGGCCAGCGTGCCCTCACAAGGAGGCCTCGGGACGCGAACCCGGGCCTCCCACACGGCAAACGGGGGCTCTATCCACTGAGCCACACCCGCCTCCCACTTTTCTTTAAATTGACTCACTGTTTTGCTTAGATTTTTCCTTAGCAAAATACAGGCTTCTTGATATGCCAGTTACATTAAATATATATATACTCATTAAAATATATAACTAATACAATTTAAAAAACATATACCTGATGTAGCAGTTTGGCAGTTTGTTATAGTTATGAATTCCAAAAATAGATATTGGATTATACTTGTATAGCCGTTTGGGAATTTGATGTAATTGTGAATTCCAAAAATATAATTGGATCATGCTTGTAAACTGATCTGTTAATCTGGGCATGATTAAGTTATGATTAGGGCGTTGACTGGGCCACATCAGTAGGGCGTTGAGCCCCACCCCTTGGTGGGTGGGGAATCAAATATAAAAGGCATGGCAAGAACAGAGTAGAAGCAGTCTTTTGAGAAGCAGTTTTGATGTTGGAAAGAAGGCCCCAGGAGAAGAGAAGCAAGCCATTCGCCTGATCGTCTACAGCTGACCTTGTGGAGGAAACAGGAGCTAAGCCTGGAGAGAAACACAGCCCTGGGAAGAGAGGAACCCCAGAAACCTGAACACCGGCAAACGCTGGCAGCTGTCTTGCTCTAACACGTGGCAATGGACTGTGGTGAGAGAAGAAACAACTCTTTTTGACCTGGTAACTGTGGACTTCTACCCCAAATAAATACCCTTTATAAAGACCAACCCATTTTTGGTATTTCACATTAGCACCCCTTTGGCTGACTAATACAACTTGTAAACTGGTCTGTTCATCTGGGCATGATTAAGTTATGATTAGGGCTTTGATTAGGCCACGTCAGTGGGGCATTGAGTCCCTGCCCTTTGGTGGGTGAGGTCTCAAAGATAAAAGACATGGCAAAGGATAGCGTTGAAGTCTTGAGTTGGAGTTACGATTCGGAGTCTTGTGCTGGAACCCTGGGAAGTAAACATACAGAGGAACCTGGTCGTAAGGAAGGAGAGAAGGCCCCGGGAAAAGAGACCAGCCATTCGCCTGACAGTTCACAGCTGGCCTTGTGCAAAGAGGCAAAGGCTAGAGAGCCTCATAGTCTACAGCTGACCTTGTGGAGGAAACAGAATTGCTGAGCCGGGAGAGAAACGGAGCCCCGGGAAGAGAGCAACCCAGGAAGCCTGAACCCTTGCAGACATCAGCAGCCATCTTGCTCCAACACGTGGCAATAAACTTTGGTGAGGGAGGCAACTTTTTATGGCCTGGTAACTGTCAACTTCTACCCCAAAAAAATACCCTTTATGAAAACCAACCGATTTCTGGTATTTTGCATCAGCACTCCTTTGGCTGACTAATACACCTGATCAATAAAATTTTATAAAAAATTAAAAAAAAACACCATATACCTGACACTTAAAATACTGTTTCTACCCCCTGGAGGTATGCCAACCACACCTCAGAAAACACCAAGGTAGCTGAAGAACTTCATAGTGGGACTGCATGCTCAAGCCAGGGGAGAGAAGCACAAACTCAGGAACTGGCTTGCTGTATCATGAATAACTGTGGCTAGTGAATAAATGTTCGGGTAACATTGGCTAAGATCAACCATCCTGTGGGGCCTCCAGTCATGAAACAGTGGGCATTCACCTAACCATTAACCAAATCTCGCTAATGTGATGGGAAAGAACACTCAAAGTTGAAGAGACTGGAAAAGGAGACAACAGCAGATGGGGTCTGCCAACAATGGTCTGGAAAGTTGAAATCAGTGAGGACTGACACCAAAGTGAGGAAGCTGAAATCTGAGTGCTCGCAGAGGGAAATACTGAAGGATGGAAACTGTATCACCCTGTTGAACACTGGACAGACTCAGGAATTGGAAGTACCAGGTATGAGTAAAGTGGGGGCTGAAACAAAGCATATAAGGAAGGTTAGGCCCCCAATTCCCATCTCACCCTGTGAAACAAAGTGACTATCTCCGGTGTTCGTCCCCACTGGGAAAAGGAGATTTTTCCCCTGGGGAAATGCAATCAGAGAGGCTTCTCAGGACCTAAGCACAGTGATGAGAGGTACTGACCAAGGACAGGGCTGTAAGAGAATGACTGCGTACTGAACAGAGAACTCCCTTCCCCACGCAGGTCCCAGAAAACTAGCATCCAGGCTTATGTTCCCAGATGGAAACCTGAAGTCTCCTCTTCTGGAACTGAAAAGTTCCAAAAATACTGATATTTGAGAGACCCATTGTGGAAAAGCAGCTTCCAACCCATCACCCACTAGTGAAGCCCTGAAGTTTGACAGCCCTGTCTCTGAGCATCTAATCAGCTTTAAATTATCTCACTAAAATATAAAGGGCCAGTTGAATGTTTTTGGTTTGTTTGTTTGTTTTTTCATTCTTTGAGAATTTGGGGGTAGAAATAGCTATAGGAATATAGAAGACCAAGCAAACTAAAAACCACAGTGATGTTTTCCAGAAAAGACAAAAGGTTGGTCAAGAAAGTTAAGGTAATCTTAGCACGCTGCTTGACTGTAGTACTGGCATCTTCCATTTGCCCTGCAGAACCACTCTCTTCTTCACCCAGCTCTGGGCTCTGGTGGGAGAAGAGGGAAGGAGGGTGTTCTGAATGACCTGCATAGCAATTGTGTCCCACACTCTTTTGGCTTCCGACAACTTTGGCCAGTGGGGAATTGTTTTAGTTTCCTAGGTTGCTCATGCAAATATTATGAAATGGGCTGGGTTAAACAATGGGCATTTATTTGCTTATGGTTTTGAGGCTAAAAGAAAGTCCAAACCAAGGCATAATCAAGGCGATGTTTTCTCCCTGAAGACTGGTGTTCTGGGACTGGCTGCCGGTGACCCTTGGCCCCTCTGTCACATGGCAAGGCACGTGGCAGCATCCCCTGACCTTTCCCTTCTCTTCTGGGTTCTGTCAATGTCCAGCTTCTTGCTTCCTGTGCTTTTCTCTCTGTCTGTCTGAAATTCACTCCACTTATAGCTCTTTCTTCATTTTTTAATATAGGCATTTAGGGCTATAAATTTCCCTCTCAAGACTGCCTTCGCTGTATCCCGTAAGTTTTTTATTTATTTATTTATTTATCCCCCCCTGCTGCTTGTGCTTGCTGTGTCCATTTGCTGTGTGTTTTTCTGTGTCTGCTTGTCTCCCTTTGTTGGTTTGTTCTGCTGCATCAGCTCACCGCGCCACACTGGCTGTCTTGCCTTCACCAGGAGGCCCCGGGAAGCGAACCCGGGGCCTCCCATATGGTAAACGGGAGCCCTATCGATTGAGCCACATCCGCTTCCCCCCATAAGTTTTGATATGTTGTATTCTCATTTTCATTTATCTCAATATATTCACTGATTTCACTTGCAAATTCTTCTTTGACCCATCGATTATTTAGGAGTGTGTTGTTCAGTCTCCACACAATTGCAAATTAACTTTTTTCCTGTCTATTACTAATTTCTAGTTTCATTCCATTATGATCTGAGAAGGTGCTTTGTATAATTTCAGTCTTTTTATATTTATTGAGAGCTGCATTGTGCCCTAACATGTGGTCTATCCTGGAGAAAGATCCATGGGCACTTGAGAAGGATGTATAACCCGCTGAATTTGGTTGCAGTGTTCTGTATATGTCTGTTAGGTCTAACTTGTTTATCATATTGTTCAAGTTCTCTGTTTCCTTGTTGATCTACTGTCTAGTTGTTCTATCTAATGATGCGAGTGGGGTGTTGAAGTCTCCAAAGATTATTGTAGAGATGTCTATTTCTCCCTTCAATTTTGCCAGAGTTTGTCTCATGTATTTTGGGGCACCCTGGCTAGGTGCATAGAAATTTATGGCTGCTATATCTTCCTGGTGGATTGACATTTTTATTAATATATAGTGGCATTCTGTATTTCTTATAACTTTTTTTGCATTTAAGGTCTGTTTTTGTCTGATATTAGTATAGATACCCCTGATCTTTTTTGGTTACTATTTGTGTGGAGTATCTTTTTCCAACCTTTCACTTTCAGCCGTTTTGTATACCTGGCTCTAAGGTGAGTCTTGTGTAAGCAGCATATGGATGGCTCATGTTTTTTTTATCCATTCTGTCAGCCCATATCTTTTTTTTTTTTTTTTTTTTAAGTACCGGGACCAGGGATTATTGAACCCTGGACCTCGTATGTGGGAAGCCAGTGCTCAACCACTGAGCCATATTGGCTCCCAAGCCTATATCTTTTGATTGGGGAGTTTAATCCACTCACATTCAATGATATTACTGTAAATGCACTATTTCCTTCCACCATTTTATTCTTTGGTTTTGATATGTCATATCATATTTTTGTCTGTATTTTTACTCTTTTGGTTATCCTTTCTGCTATTCTTTCTTCTATACTCTCCTCCAAGCCTCCCTTTCCTGTCTTTTTATTTCAGGTTCTAAGGCTTCCTTTAATAGTTCCTACAAAGGTGGATTCTTTTTTGCAAACTCTCTTAGTTTCTGTTGGTTTGTGAATATTTTATACTCACCTTCATATTTGAAGGACAATTTTGCTGGATAAAGAATTCTCAGCTGGCAGTTCTTCTCTTTCAGTTTCCTAATTGTATCTACCACTGTCTTCTTGCCTCCATGGTTTCTGTAGAGAAATCTGAGCTAAGTCTCACTGGACATCCCTTGTACATGATAGTTTGCTTCTCTCTTGCTGCTCTGAGAATTTTCCCTTTATCTTTTTTCTCTCTCCCCTTTCCTGGGGTGGTAGATCTCTGGAGCCCCCTTTGTCTGTATCACGCCTGGAGGCCCGTGAATTCTAAAGTGTCTTTAGTGTGGGGGATGGTGCCAGTAGCAGCAGCCGCTGGTTTCAGCTCACAGTTATGTCATCATGATTTCCCTCCTTTGTCCCTCTCTCCTCTGAGTGGTGTCCAGCCTTTGCCTGGCATCCTAAACCCTAGAAGATCTTTTTTTAGACTGTTTCAGCCTGTCCTCTAGCTCTTTTTCTGGAGAAGAGAGCCCTGTGTCTTTCTAGTCCACCATCTTCCTGGAAGTCCTCACTCCACTTATAAAGGACTCTAGTAATAGGATTAAGACCAACTGACTGAGGTGGACCACACCTTAATTGAAGTAAGCTCATCCAAAGGTCCTCCTTCCACTGGGTTCGCACCCACAGGACTGGATTAAATTTAAGAACATGTTTTCCTGGGGTACATACAGCTTCAATCCACCACAGGAACTGGGAGGGAGGAGAGTGGGTTCGTGCGTCCCTGTGGAACCAAGGGTGAGCTGTGCCCCTTAACTCCTGACAGAGGTGTCTTTTCTCTTCTGATTGCCACTTCTTCCCCTTGCCTCATGACGCATAGGCTTGGTCCTGCACTACCCCTTATGGTTTCTCTACATCCGTCCACACCTCTGTAAATAGTCCCTTTATTAAACTCTTCTCAAATTACCCAGTTGGAGGGTGCCATTTGTTTCCTGCCAGGTCAGACTGAAGGAGCAAACAAGATTTACATTGTCATAATGGGAACACTATCAGATTATCAAAAAAAACTGTGAAATAACTATATTGGGATCCTGAAGAGGGGAAAATGGAAATAATGGTGTAAGAACACTAAATTCTTACCACCATAATAGGTCAGTAAATAACAAAATTGATAAATAAGAATTTAGGGAATGTGGGTCAGTGGACACAGTATGTGGTATATGTCTTTTAATGCTTTTGACTTTTAAATCATGAGCATGTATAACTTGCTAAAAATTAAAATTAATTTTAAAAAGGTCAAATGCCAGGAGAAAACAAGACAGTGAAGGCCCTCTGAATTCTTCTAAGGACTTTAGCACCTAATGGGTGCTTAGTGGTATGGAGAGCAGAGATGGAGCCTGTGTGGCCCTCCATAGCAGCTTCAGATCCAAGACTACATCTCCTCCACTGCACTTCAGGAGGATGAAGCAGTCTGTCAGCCGCAGGGCCATCTGTGCTTGTCAGTGTGTGGCCTGATAGAAATAAAATAGCTTTCCTGCTCTCCATTATTTATAGCAGGTGGAAGAAAAAATTCCAGCCTGCCTGAGCAGGGTGGGGAGATAGGGAGTGAGAGGCCATAGTTTCCATTTGCACAGATTTTGCATTCAAGAGCTGGGTTTGCCTCTTAGCTCTCCACTCCTAAATTGGAGTCAGGGCCTTTAGGAAAGTTATTTCACCTCTTTGAGCCTCAGTAATTTCCATGAGGGCACAGATTGTCTATTCCATTCCCATTATCTAGGACAGAACTTTTTTGGGACCTGAGGCTTTATAATGTGGAACTGGCCTGTAGACTTTTGTTGCCAACACTCAGCCAGATGTACAATAGGAGCTTAATATTTTTTGGATGAATCCTAAGGATTAAATAAGAATGCACATAGAATGGCAAATATTTGGCAAATAGATTTAACATATGTTGGTTTCTTTCCCTTACCTTCTGCCTCAGCTCTCTATCTATGTTGATATTACAGGCTGGCTTCAGTCAATAAGCTTTGAATTGAATCTTGGTGATGTTAATATAATAATAATAATAATAATAAATAATAGGAAGAACATGTATGCATATTTTGTGCCAGGCACTATTCTAAAAATTTAGCATGCATTGAACCTTTGCAATAGATCTGAAAATACTATTATGCCCATTTTTACAAATAAGGAAACTGAGGCACAGAGAGATGAAGTAGTTACACTTCAGTGGTAGAGCTAAAATTTAAACTCAGGCAGCTCAGAAAACTTGAGCACTTACTTCATGTAAGTTAGATTTTAAGTCTATCCATGTGATGTAGAAAATGGACCACTGTTAGTTTAAAGAAATTCCTTCTCATCTAAGCCATAATTGTTGTGGTATGCAACTATTGTGATATTAAATGACCATATTTAAGTCTAGGGATATACTTTTTGTTTTTTTTTGAGGTACTAGGGGCCGGGGATAAAATGTGTGGGAAGCCGGCACTCAACCACTTGAGCCACATCAGCTTCCCTAGGGATACGATAATTGAAGCCTGTTAGTGACCTTGCTTTTATTTATTTATTTATTATTTATTTCTCCCCACCCCCTTGTCATTTTCCACTTGCTGTGTCTGTTAGGAGGCACCGGTAGTCGAACCCGACCCTCTGATGTGGGAGGGAGGTGCCTAATCACTAGAGCTGCCTCTGCTCCCAGCTTTGTTGTATCTCCCATTCTGTTTTTCCTCCCCACCTCTCTTGTCGCATCATCTTGTTGCGTCAGCTTGCCGCACCTGCCCGTTGCGCCAGCTTGCTGTCTTCTTTAGGAGGCACCAGGGTCCGAAAAAGCGACCTCCCATGGGGTAGGCGGGAGCACAGTTGCCTGAGCCACATTCGCTTCCCAGACCTTGTTTTGAGGAGAAACCTTTTGTATATGTTGAATCAAGTTTCAAGGTTTCTCTCCTATGAAACAACGTATTTTCCATGTTTTTTTCTTTCACCTCAAATTTTATCCTAACCTCTATTTTAAAGAAATTTTTTTAGCAAGTAGTTGAAGGATTTAGGATGTGCTTCCTCCCCCAGCCTTACCAAGATATGGAAATCTTTTTTCCCAAAATATCAAATGTAAGATATGAAAGGATACTGGATTCTAATTTATATTATCCTTTTCCACTTGCAGCTATATCCTATGACTTACACCTTACATATTACATTCCAGGCAAGAACACAGAAACCTCATGTCCCCAAATGAGGACAGAGAATTTATGTAGTAAATCGAGCAACTGAAGTAGTGAAATTGTCATAAGCAATTTTACAGAAACATACATACAAAGACAATAAATTAGTTCCTAATCAGGAGACTGCAAAGCACCATAAAAACGTGCCTATTAATAACAAATCAATTAAAGATGAACCACAAAACTCAGATTTGGGCAGTTTTTATGGGGGGAGGTAGAGATAATAATACTGAGAATACACTTTCATTTGTTCTTTGAGGTAATTTTCTTTCACTTAGGTTTCTTTTGTCTTTTTTGTTTTTTGATTTTTTTTTTGTTTGTCTTCTCACTTAGGTTTCTAATCATAAAAACAGAAATCAAGAAGATGCTGCAGCCTTTCACTGTGTGGCTTGGGTCAGCGTTAATTACAGCAAACACATAGTCCACAGGCTGGACTCCTAGTGCCTTACACACTTTAACTCACTTATCCTCACAATACTCAGTTAAGAACTACTACTAGGCCCACTTTATAGATGAAGCAGCAGCGGCACAGATAGGTTAAGTAAATTGCTTAAGGTCACACAGCTTCTGAGTGATGTGCTGGGATTTGAACCCGAAAAGCCTGTTAAGCGGTGCACTTAACAGCTCTGTTATGTCTCTATTGATGTTGAGATGACGACAAATCCTGGGAAGGCCTATTGGAACACCCTACTTTCTCCTACTACTTATATCTGTGGGTCTAAATGTTCTTGGGTGATAGGATCTTGTTGGTACATGTAAAATTCCAAGCATTTGTATTCAGCCCGGGCATAACCTAGTCTCACCAATTACCAGGTGCCAGAGACAGAACACTAATGGGTAGGACCAAACGTCACAAGAATTTGGCTTACAGGAATAGGATCACTATGGGATTCTTCTCTGAGGAGCTCCTTTGTCAAGGTTTATTTTAAAGGTATGACTCTGTGCACAGGTTTCTCTTCATCAGAAAACTCTTAGGTTGCAGTTAGAAATAGAATTAATTTTAAGTGCAGAGGAAAATGTTGCCAAGGAAATGCACTGAGCTGTTAAGTGGTTACTTCAGGGGAGTAATATTTGTGGGTATCGATAGAGACAGCTTCTGTTTTTTATACTGCTGTATATTATTCAAAGCTTTAAAAAATATATTATGGGGAAGCGGCTGTGGCTCAATTGGTTGGGCTCCCGTTTACCATATGGGAGGCCCTGGGTTCAATTCCCGGGGCCTCCTGGTGAAGACAAGCTGGCCCGCGCGGCGCAGTGAGCTGGCGGCCTGCTCAACAAGATGACCCAACAAAGGGAGACAAGCAGACACAGAAAAATGCACAGCAAATGGACACAATGAGCACAAGCAGCAAGGGGGGGGGTATAATTAAATAAATAAAAATAAATCTTTAAAAAATATATATATATATATTATGCTTTTATAGTAACTTTTTTTAGATGGACATTAATGGGCAGTAATCTTCCATTTGTCATCCCTTTATTGCTGCTCTTACTACTACACTAGAATCAAAGAATCAAAGGCCTTTGAACTCTAACACACTAATGACCTTGATGGGAGGGGAGAGCAACTGAGGTAAGTGTAGGCATTTCTGTGATTGTAAACAGCATTAAATATTATTTTGAAGCACAGTTGTCATTTTTTAATCCAATCTGAAATCTTTGTGATTTAATATAACTGCTGACATAGTTGGGTTCAAGTCTACCATCCTGCTATTTGTTGATTTCTGTGACCACGGAAAAGTAAAATCTAAATCAGTATTTTTCTTATACTACAACTTCAGCCCATTATTGGTATCAACCATCCTAACAAACATGACTTGCACGATGGCCAGAGGGGGTATTGGTGATTTTCATGCTGTGTTCTAATAGGGAATGGTAGAAGCTGAATCTCTGGCCCCACCTCAACAGGTACAATTCCATCTTTGTCACATCTATTGGGTTTCTGTGAAAGATTGAATGAGAACAGAATCCTACAGTTACGAAGTTTGAAAACCACTAGATGACAAGATTTCCAAAGTCTCTTCTATGACTTTAATATATACTCATATTAGGGTATGAGCTAGAAACTAAGGCTGATCACCTCTGCACCGGGTTGTAGGCAATGCTCCAGCTCTGGACAATTTAAGAGCTAAAAATAGCCAAGACTCCCCTGGCCTCAAGAACTGGGAGAACAGCTGAGTCTTGAAGGAGCTAAACTGGGAAAGGGCAGAGGTAATGCACCGAGTAGTCCTGTGCAAGTCTCAACACTGGAGACAGCAAATCTAAGTTTAAAACAGGCAGCTTTCCATCCCAGGGACACTGTCAGCTCCAGACAGATTAATCAATTTACTGGATTAAAGCCCCTGCCTGGATGAGTGGGTCATTTTTCTAGGTACAGACATTAAAACATTCTTTTGTTTTCCAGACAGAAGTGGTATATCACATGGTAACCTACTGATTTTGCAGTATCACTCCAAAGCAGATTAGCACCACCACCTTTATGCTGCTTTCCAGAAGAAACTCATTCTCTTAAGGGAGGAAATGCTTTCATTATATTATTACATCCTCAGCTCATTCCCTAGGCTGAGAACTGTTATGTAGACTAGCGGTATAACATGATTTGCCACAAATGAAGCACAGAGTAGAATGAGAGGAGGAATGACAGGGCAGTCAGTGGAAAAAGTAGGCAATGTGACCATGGGCTGGGGAATAATAGCTTCCAAGTTCATGAACATCTTATCCCTAAGCAACTGTAGAAGGCTTAACAGTTTAGGTAAAATCCCAGACCTGCCACTTAGTGGCCATATGAAATTGGACATTACTTAACCTCTAAACCCATTTCTAATCTGTAGTATTTACCTGCCTCATTGTTTGTTGTGAGACTGAACTGAAATGTGGCAGGAAACGTGCTTGGCACAGTGCCTGGTTTATAGTAGGCCGCAATCAGCAGCTGCTGCTGTCATTTTCTTTAACGGGAGGATACAGCTATAGTAGGCCTGTTAAGGCTTCTAAAGCTCATTTTTAAAAGATTCCCAGGATCAAATATTTCAAACACAAGCTAGACATAAAACTGAGCGCTCTCTTTGGTGCGATCACCCTTGCCTTGTGAGTCACATCCAAGTCCTATCTTAGGAATGCCTTTACTCAGACCTCTCCTGTTTGCCAGGACCCCACTCTAATTTGGACCTAGATTCCAATCTGGATTATTCTAAAAGCCTTCTAGTTCTTGGCTTCCTTAGCTGATAGAACTTTTTACTTAAAATAAAAACAAACAAAAAACCCAAACTTATTAAATTGCTCAAAATTTCCTCCTGGGACCCCATGACTGAAGGGTAAGGTCTGAATTTTTAATTTGGCATCTAAGGCCATTCACAATAAACTGTTTCCCTGCCTTGTCACTCACTCTCAGGACTCCAATCTAACAAATTTTTCGTTTCATTAACACACCAGGGTCTTTCAAGCCCTCACACCTTCATTGCGCTATTCCTTTCACCTAAAACAAATATTTCTTTTCCCTCCAGCAAACTCCTATTCACTATCAAAGCTTGGCTAAAATGTTACCTCTGTAGAGAAGCCAATCCCAATTCCCCAAAACTGCCTTTTCTTCCTTTAAGCTCCACTATCTTTATCAATCTTTAGCACAGCATTTTGTTTACATCTATCTCTCCCAATAGACTATGCTCTCCTCTTTCAAACATTTTTCTATCTGCTCCATTGCTATTGCTCAGGGTAGTTGCTGAGCAATGCTCAGGTAATGCATTTGAAAAGCACCTTGCAAAACTGTAACATGATATATAGATATAAGGATTAAATCATTACTACCCTGATCTGAAGGAGAAATGCGAAAGTGAAAGCAGAGTGATGTTGCCTCTTTCCTTTTTCTAGTTTAGAGTCTGAACAGGTTTTTGATTTGTTAGTCATTATAGGAAAGATAAACAACTGCTAATAATGGCTTTAAAAAAGAATGAGTAGCCCCTGAGCAGCCCACACAAGTAATAATGAGAAACCACAAGATGTGTTAAAGAGAGCACATACAGGCACACTTGCGCTTGGGTGCACACCGCACAGGCACTAGCTAGCCAAGTAGCCAGATAGCCAAGCCCGCCGGCTGGTGCCCCGCTGCCCTCCCTGATCCTTGGTGCTGAAGCAGATGCAGAAAGACTTGAGTGATCTGCAACGTGATCTATGGGAGATGACTTGTTCCACTGACAAACAACTATTATGGGGCCTCCTGATAACACTTATCAAGGTTGAATCTTCTTTCTCACTGTACCTTTTCCAACAGACTACCCTTTTAAACCACCAAAGACTGCTTCCACAACAAAAATTTACCATCCAAATATAAACAATAATGGAAGTATTTGTCTTGATATCCTGAGGTCACAGTGGTCACCAGCTCCATCAAGTTTTATTGTCCATATGCTCTCTACTTTGTGATCCTAATCCAGATGATCCTTTAGTACCAGATATTGCACAAATCTATAAATCAAAGAAAAATACAACAGAAATGCAAGAGAATGGACTCAGAAATATGCAATGTAAATTTTAAAAAAATTTCATATATACCAGAGTCCTGTAAAATGTTTTTTCCACCCCCCAACACTGGCAGTAAATTGAGCACTGTTTACTGTTTCAGTGTACCATGAAATCCCTTGATTTTTACCCATTTTAAATGTGTTTCTGAAGCAAGACAAAACAAACTTCCAAAAATACCCTTAAGACTGTGATGAGAGCATTTATCATTTTGTATGCATTAAGGAAGACATTTATTATGGTTTTTAAGACACAAGGACATCTGCATCTTCAGCTTACAAGAACTACAATGCAGCTGAAAAGCAACCACTTTTTTTGCTGAAACTAGGTGTTTTTACATGAGGAATACTGTGTGTTGTCGAAGATGTCAGTTTTATATATCTGTATTCAGATTTCATTGTTGGTTAGCTCATTTTATAATTTCTACTTTTTTACTGTATAGGCTAAATATATTCTATTTACCATATACATCAACTCAGTACTTGTGAACAGTACTCATAAAAACCCAACAACTGATTAAATAACTGTCTCCCTTGTCTTAGGATGTTCTTAGATTGATTGCAGATTTCTTAAGCCTGAAACGATCTTCACACTGCAGTTCTCAGTATACTGATAATGGAGAAAGATTTGCTTTTCGTTATTTTTGACTATTGCAATGTTAATTTTTTTTTGTGTGTGTGTATAGGATATATTTTATATATATATATTTATATATATCTTTTATATTCAAAGGGATGAGGCTAGGCTGGGATTTTTGCAATGTGAATTAATTGTGCTACTAAGTAGGAAGATGTGCAACTTTTATTTGTTGCTATTCACATTTTTTTAAAGATTTATTTATTTATCTATCTACCCCTTGCTGCTTGTGTTTTACTGTGTCCATTCGCTGTGTGTTTCTTCCGTGTCTGCTTATCTCCCCCTTGCTGTGAGGTCCTGCTGCATCAACCCACCACGCGCTTGGGCTGGCTTGCTCTCACAAGGAGGCCCCGGGAAGCGAACCCAGGGCCTCCTGCATGGTAAACGGGAGCTCTATCCATTGAGCCACACCCGCTTCCCTGCTATTCACATTTGAATTTTTTTCTGTATAGGCAATATTATATTGACACCTTTAACAGATATTACTGTAGCCTTTTCCATATAAATGAAACGCTTTTTCAACTTAAAAAAAATATATATATATATATATATAAAAAAGTTTTACTTTTTTGAGTAATCTTTAATTTAAGACACCCGAAGTCTTATGAGTTAATCCTATTAGGAACAAACTATATGGCATGGATTCCAGAAACAGCGTTAACTTTTTTTGTTTTTTTTTTGTTTTGCATTTATGCACTGCAGTCACTATGGACTGGTTATCAATTGCCAAAGACAGTAACAGCCAGATAGAGACTGGAGAAAAGGAATTATGAGAAACATCTTTTATTTCTTCTACAGAGGTGAAAATAATTAAGAATTCTTATATTTCTCACTCATAAGATTTTCAAACTCTTAAAAATGCAATTTCCTCTTTTCAAAGCACATGCCATCTTAAAAAGAAATCTTAGCAATGTACATTTGCACTCAAAGAAAAACATGCAGCGCCATTGTCTTCTGACAAAATTCTGCATAAAAACCCCACACGACTTTCTGCAAATATGTTCCCTCTTTATCATTTAGGGACCCCAAACCACAAACATTCAGTGCAATATATATTGTTTTTTATTTCCGTAGGAAACACAGGACCAAAGATGTCTTCTGACTACAACTGTTTCCTGATGGCTGAGCAACAGTCTCTGCTTTATTTTAAAGTACTTTTTTTAAACTTGCTGATGTAAGGTACAACTAGAATTCAGTAAAACTTGAGGATTCAAGTGGAGGATGGAGAAGAAATACTTAAGGTCTACCCTGTGTCAAAAACTTAGAAAAAAAACTTACACAGGAAAAAAAAAAAAAACCTCAGAATTTATCAATGCACCCTTAAAAAAGTGTTTTTTGTTTCTTTAAATTTCTGAAAGCAGCTTAATGTGAATCAAAAGCAGTTCCTGAGTAACTGC
Source organism: Cabassous unicinctus (assembly GCA_029593785.1). Classification (NCBI taxonomy): domain Eukaryota; kingdom Metazoa; phylum Chordata; class Mammalia; order Cingulata; family Chlamyphoridae; genus Cabassous; species Cabassous unicinctus. The sequence continues at coordinate 18,397 of JAQZBX010020847.1, read as the reverse complement.
AGTAAACAGTATCTTTTTAAATATATATGTATATATATATTTGCAACTTAGCTCATTTTGGTTCTGCCTTAATTTACCTCCCCAGTTTTTAGTTTAATCACAGTTCCTTTCTTCCTTTCACTTCACAATGTGCAAGTACAATATGCATCAGCTTCGAAAGCCCACATGATGCAGATGTTTCTTGTAACTTCTGTGTAATGATCTGTCAGGTCAGGTTTCCAGAGTTACTGCAGATCATAGTTCTCTTAATCTCACAAATTTTGTGAGAGCCACAAATACTTCACGTTTTCTTCATCATGCGCCGTGACTGCCATGTGTGGAGCTTGTTGTAAGCTGTCTGGAGCATCTCTTCTATGTGACTGACCAACTGAAAAACACAGCAAGACACTTAAGTAACAGGTGTGCAAACACTGGGGAAATATGCTTCAGACTTCTAACTGGCATGTATTTTGGAGTGTAGTTTCCAAGCTCTTTTGCACATCCCTAGTCAATAAGGCAATATGCAGGCCTTCTATGAAGGTATTATCAGATACATTCTGTACTGAAAAGTGCTAAGAGAGGTGGAGGGGTATAGCAGAGAGGCTTGAAATGGTTTGTAACGGCTGCTTGTCATTAACAAGCAATAGGGCAACATAAAAGTTTTAACTCTAGGTTCCAGGTTCTTCTGCTGTCAAATGAGGGGGTTGAACTAGTCTAGTGATTTCTAGATCTAAACATTGGTCTGCCAACTAAAGCCAGGAGGGTGGAATCAACACTATCTTACACATTTGAAAAATGCCTCGCTCCCCTGAACATTCTGATGCAGCAGGTATGGGATGAGACCTGGGAGTCTTTGATTTTCACAAGTGCCTACCATTAATTCTGATGTGAAGTACTTATATGTTCCCCAGGGATCTTTTCCAGCTCCAATATTTTGGGATTTCAATACAACTCAGTAGATTACAGACAACCTAAACGGTTTCAATGCTTTACACAAATACTATGTCACATTACAGGTTAGGACGATAGATCTTTAGTGAAGAATTTTGCCTGCACATGGATATAACTTAGGAGTCAATAGAACCACATGGATTTGAGTTGATAAAGATTCTTGAGGTAAAATATCTGTTTCCTGGAGGTAGACAGTGGGTATATGGTTGGAAGAGAGAAAGTCTACAAGTCAATTCTGGGAGGACAGTAAAGGAGATCACAAAGTCCTAAATCCTTTTGGCACGCTAATGACTCAGATACAATCTGAGGTACAGCGTTATAAAAAATAAATAAAAACATTCCTGATTTACCAGATCTGTTGTCATTATGTCATGTTAATTTAGCTCTGTCTAGAAACTATATCAAAATTATTTATTCTTGATGAGCAGCAGTGGCTCTATAGTACCATTTAGAAGAAGAGAACATCAAGTGTTCCTGTAAGGCTGGACAGGGACTCAGAATCCTTTTCAACATTGTGCTCCAGGCAGTTATAATCAATCAAGATGAATGAACGTGAGTGGAAACCTATTTGCCATCCTTGCTCTGCTGCAGGAAAACACTACAAACTTCTTTTTATTTTTTTTAATTATAAGCAATACTGGTTTATATTTTGAGAAAACCTGCCTAGAACTTTTAGGGAATAAACACTTACCACAAATCTTACTGATAAAAACTGTTCACCTTTCAGGTGTAAAACACCCCCCTTTTGATCATCCAAGTTTCTGAAATATTTAATTCAATAACTGTATATACTATTCTTCCCACTTCATCTCGGGGAGGACGTGCATAACACACAAAAAATTACCTTGTGTGGCTGCTCTACTTTGCTTCAGAAACAATGCTAAAAATCGAGGGCTACAAAGGGACACTTCTCACTCACATTACCCACTGACTGTCCCTGTGGTGAACAATCAGGGAAGCTGAAGCCAGACCACAATCAAGACTGTTCTGCTTGCTATCATATAGTGACAACACGGCCCCCTTTTCTTATATTGTTAGGTTTATACTTGTTACTCAAGTTTTTCAAAATAAACAATGTTGTTTAGGAGTATATACACAGGTTGTAAATCTATAAAGAAAAGCATGGAGATGATTATCACAAATATCTGGTTGGTATTTACCTATGGAGGGAGGGGTATAAAATTGGACAGGGGTACTCAGGGTACATCTATGAAACTTGTAATGTTCTATTTCACCTGAATGGTGAACACACAGATTCTTTTGCTATTTAAAATTTAAAAAAAAATATTTATTTTATGCACTCTTCTGAATATATGATATATTTTACAATTAAAAAACAATACTCCATGTTTATGTGGGAGGTTGTGGGAGGTATGGGAGGTGGGGCATATGGAAATCCCTATAATTTTTGTGTAACATTTATGTAATCTAAGTATCTTTTAAAAAATAAAAAAAAATTATTATTTAAAAAAAAACCACACAAAAAACAATACTCCAATTGTAACAAGAACACTATAGTAACACAAAGTGTCAACAGTGGGGAGGGTATATGGAAATGTTCTATTTTTTACATGACTTTTCTGTAAACCTACAACTTTTCTAATTAAAAAAAAAATTACAATACTTAAAACAAAACAATATTCCAAGCAACAGGAAAAAACAGAGTACTGCTCAAAAGCAAAGTTAATTTCATCATTTTACTTAGAGAAAATCAGGTCCAAATTATTGCCTTACATTTGTGCTTAAATACTGTCTTCGAATTTTTTCTTGGAATGGGCAGAGTTTTGTCATTTGGAATCGTTCCAAATTACTTTTCATCTTCACTACCTGAAAGAGGTAAGAGAAATAATGGATTATAGTGAAATCTCAAACAATCGATAGAGACCAAAAGAAAAGCACTTACTTCCACAAATGAAGGTGGTTATATTTTTTTCAGAACATTAATTGGCTCCATCAGACAGAGAACAAGTATCTACTCGATTTAATGTTTCTTGTTTTTTTTTTTTTAAAGTTAAAAACATTTCTATCACAAAGTAATACAGGAATGTTATATAAAAATTTAAAAAGAATGTAATAAGAAGAAAATAAAAATATAGCATTTTTATTCCACCTCTCAAAGATCACTTTTTTTTTTTTTAAAGATTATTTTATTTTATTTATCCCCCCCTTGCTGCTTGTGCTGCTGTGTCCATTCGCTGCGTGTCTTCTCCGTGTCTGCTCATCTCCCCCTTGCTGTGAGGTCCTGCCGCTTCAGCCCACGGGGCCCCGCGAGCAGGCCTGCCCTCACAAGGAGGCGCCCGGAAGCGAACCCGGGGCCTCTCATATGGTAAACGGGTGCTCTATCCATTGTGCCACACCCGCTTCCTGCTGTGAGGTTGCTGCATCAGCCCACGCACCGCTCAGGCCGGCGTGCCCTCACAAGGAGGCCTCGGGACGCGAACCCGGGCCTCCCATATGGTAAACGGGGGCTCTATCCACGGAGCCACACACGCTTCCCTAAAAGATCACTGTTAACACTTTGGTTCATAATTCACAACCTTCCAGATATTTTGTGTGTGTGTGTGTGTGTGTGTGTGTGAAAATGTGTATAGGAAAAAAAATACAGTACTGTTTTAAAATTTCACTTAATATAATGTGAACATCTTTCAGTCAATAAACATTTATCTATGTACATTATCATTTAACAACTGATCAAGTTTTTTGTTCTTTTCCAAATAGGTGAAAAACGTACTCTCACTGTGGCTTTAAAATTAATTTATTTATGAGTCTTAACAGTTCCTCTTAGGCTTAGTGGGCTACTTGCATTCTTTAGGAAAATGCCTGTTACGCCTTTTGCCCACTGTTTTTATTAGGGCATGTTATTTTTTTTCTTAAAGATTGTTTATAAGAGTAATCTATAAAGTAAAGCTATTACTATTAATGCTTTAATATTTTTCCAATTGTTAACTCTCCTTTAACTGGTTAAAAGGGCTTTAGTGTTAAACAGCTAGTGCTGCTCTTTCTCAAAGCCCAGAAAACAGTTAAAAGATTACAGTAACAGGGAAAGCGCTGAATCAAGAAAAAGGTAACTTAAGAATTTGAGCTTTTGATTAGAGGAGTGTAGGAAGATGGCAGAGTAGGAAGTTCCAAGAATCGGCTGAGGGAGTTCTTCACCACTAAACCGGCCCTAATGAAATGATACAGGGAATTCTTCAGACTGAAAGGAAGGGACACTAGAAAACAGACTGAAGTTGTATGAAGAAATAATGCTCTCCAGTAAAAGTAGTAACATTGGTAAATAGAAATGCCAGTACTAATGTATTTTTGGTTTGTAAGTAGACTTTTTACTTACTACAAGATCTAAAACACAAATGCATAAAAAGTAATGATAAATAATAGTTTTGGACTTACAATGTATAAATATGTAACATGTGACAAGAACTACATAAAAGTGGGGGGAAAGAAGGGTATAGGAATATAGTGTTATGTATGCTACTGAAATTAAATTGGTATCAAAGCAAATGAGATTTGTTATAGATTTAGGATGTTAAACTTAAGCTCTATAGTAACCATAAAAAAATACTGAAGATGCTCAATATCATTGGCCAATAGGAAAATGCAAATAGCTACTGCTATATTTGCTGTCAGTCCTCATTTTGGATTTGACTACCCCTAAAAAATGTACCAAATAAATACTAGTGATGTGATTTTGTTTGAGGCCTCTGTTCTCTGTGTGCAATCACTCCCAGTGGCTTGAAGGTATAAACAAGTTCCAAGTTGTGTGACTGTAAATTGTAGAACTGGTATAGATTTTCAGTTTCCTCATCTATTGAGTGGGTATAATAGGATGCTGTGAGGCTTAAATGAAATAATGTATGCAAAGTAGTTATCCCAGTGCCTGGTATACAGTAAACCATTCAATACATCTTTCCAATTTCAAAATAACACCTCACTAAATCACAATACCACAATAGCCAGCTAAGTCTGGAATTGGTTCCAACCTTTTCTTCTAGGAATGGTGTATTAACAGGAAAGCAGGACCAGAAGTGCCGTAGAAGTTCTCCAACAGCCACATACAAGTGTTTCAATTCAGACTGTATATCATTTGGCACCATCTCTGCAATAGAACAAAAAGAGGCCCATAGGATAAAAGCTGTTTTTACATGTGCATGGTCTTGGAAATAAACTTGAAAATGCAACCTTTTACCAAAGATAAACCAGATGTGCTACTGTGAGATAAGTTATTGATTCTGTGCCTGAGAGATTACAGAATTTAAAATTCTTTGGGGTTTTTGAGGAACTTTGAAGTTTTCTCTTTATTCGAAGAGGTACAGGAGAGAAAAGAAAGCTTTCAGTATGATATAGGGAGACTAGCAATGTGCCACTTTGTAATATTAAGACAATTATGAAACCTAGGTTCTTGTCTAGATATGTTTCAGGATCCGAATGCACAAAAACAAATCTGCAAAACAAAAATGCTCAGAAATGTTTCAAAGAAAGGGCTTTAGTGTTAAATAGCGAGTGCTATTAACACTTCAGCACTCCTCCCAACTTAAAGGATAGCAATAGATGGTGGCCCTGTACGTACGGTTTATGGCTTGCTGTGTCCCTCCCTGCATAAGTGCCCCTCCAGGTGACAGGGCTGCGATGGTACTACTGGCTGCGTTACTTGAGAGAACCTGAAAGAAATAAAAACATTGTCTCCTTTTTAGTTTTCCTTCTTTTAGCATCTTACTTACCATTTTAATTTATAGCTAAATGTCAAATAAATGTTTATTCCTGTAAAAATGCTTCATTTATAGCAAACTAGAATGAACTACCTTCCATGCCAAGAAACACAAAGTTTGTATACAAAGAAACCTACAAATCTTCCAGGAATACGAGACAAATCCACGGTACCTCAAAACTCACAGGCTTTTTGTCTCCTAAGTCCCTTCTTAAACACTATGTAAATTTACCTGGGAACTATTACCAGTGAAGGTAAAACTGAGTTTAAGGAAGAAAGCAGTCAAGTTTTCTTGACTGTTTTCTTACATGTACCTTTGAAGGCAGCTGGAAAAAAAATCAACATGGCAGCAATGTATCATTTGCTGTTTGCTTTTCAAGTTAGTGAATACAGGTAGGGAAAAAAACACCAACAGTATTTGCCCTACTGTACCAGTTATTAACATTTAGGGACATAACTAGCCCATAAGTGCCAGGTATTGTGGTTAGAAAGCAGCATATCCTTTGTAGAAAAGTTCAGGTGCAGAGTTGTGTGCATAAGATTTTCCAATAGGTTTTTTTTTTTTAAAGATTTATTTCTCCCCACCCCCTCATTGTTTGCGCCTGCTGTGTCTGTCTTCCTTGTTTCTTTAGGAGGCACCGGGAGCCAAACCCAGGACCTCCGATGTGGGAGGGAGGTGTCTAATATGAGCCACCTCCACTCCCTGCTTTGTTGTATCGCTCATTATGTTTTCCTTCTTGTGTCTCTTGCTGTGTCATCCTGCTGCGGCAGCTCGTTGTTTTCTTTAGGAGGCACCAGGAACTGAACCAGGGACCTCCCATGTAGTAGGCGGGAGCTCAAATGCCTGAGCCACATCCACTTCCCTCCAATAGGGTTGTAATGAGCAGATACCTTTATGTGTAAGGACAATTAAAAAAACTTTTTTTAAACTTGGTGTAAGAGTATGGCATGCAACAACCATGAGACAATGAGCACACGGGAGCTCATTATTCCAATTTTTTCTTTTCTTAGGAATCTTTATAATGCATTATAATCAGCAGCTTCAATGACTGCTAAGCTTCTGACAAGCCACCTGGTTGCAATCAGGTACATACAAAGTGAAGACAGATACTCCATTGGGTCTTCCTGACCCAGTCCATGAATAATCAACTTTTTGTTCTGGGGGGTGGGGTGGGGGTGGAGAGGAGATGGGGCAAAATATTAAAATATTTAAGGTTTACCACTGTTTAAAAGTCAGTACAAGTACAAATTGGACAAGTACAGTCTAGAAGGAAGGAAGTAGTCAAATAATCTCAAACTGTTGTTTGTGCGTATATGTATTTGTTTCCTACCTCTGTCCACTGAGGGGTCAATAATACCCCAGTAGCAATGAATACACCTAAGTGCCCAGATCTTGGTTTCTAAATCCATTCACCACTAAAAGGAAAAGTCCATGGCTGAGGCAGGGAAAGTATAAGATGAGCCTGGAGCATCTTATTGTGCCAGAAAGGAAGGAAGTACTCAAAAATAATAAGGGCATGTCAAAAAGACAAGGAAGCATTGTGAAGACAGGGCTCCCATTGGTCAAATCTAGAATAATATGAGCATCAAAATAAACAATGCTGGGGGTGTGGGAAGGGTTTGACTACAAAGGGACGTGGATAAATTTTCTGGGGTGACGGAAATCTTACCTATCTTGATGGCATTGTGTTACTGCTTACATAGCTGTATGCATTTTTAAAAACTTGCAGAATAAAGTGGAAAATTTACTTTAAGTAAATAATACTGTGGAAGTTTGATTTTATGAATTCCAAAAAGATATTATTTTTGTAAACTGGTCTGATCCTCTGGGCATGATACCCTTTGATCGATTTAAATTCAAAAGCTTTATGTTTACTTAATTAAATCAAGATTAGGGCTTTGAGTCAACCACATCATTAGGGCATGCAGGGTTGAGTTTCCATCCCCTTGGTGGGATTATAAATGGACACTCAATCAAGAACACAGACGTAGATACATGGAAGTAGATACACAGAGAAGATACACAGAGGAAGAGAGACAGCTCCATATACTTGGCAGAGGCCCCAGGAAGAGTGATGAGCCATTCACCTGATAGTCTACAGCTGACCTTGTGAAGAGACCAGAGCAGCTAAGCCTGGAAAAAAATGACATGAGCTCTATTCCAGCCTATATCTGAGATCAGAAGAAGCTGGACCCATGGAGCCTTAAGAAGGAAGAGGAAGGCTGAACTCTCGCAGGTGTCGCCTACCATCTTGCATCAACACATGGCAACAGACTTTGGGTGAAAAGGTACCTTGAGTTGGACTCTTTAGGGCCTTTTAACTGTAAGCTTCTACCCCAAATAAATATCCTTTATAAAAACCAACAGAGTTCTGGTATTTTGCATCAGCACCCTTTTTGGCTAATACCTTAATTAGAAAATGAAAAATGATAGCAACAGCTTATGACCCATAGAATAAGAATCCAGAATCTATACTCATATAAATACATAAATGACTTAAATAAAAAAGGAAAAGTTCTTCTTTTCAGTAGTTTTCTTTTTTTAAATATTTTATTTATTTCTCCCCACTCCCTTGTTTGCGCTCGCTGTCTGTTCACTGTGTGCTTGTCTTCCTTTTAGGAGGTACTGGGAACCGAACCTAGTAACTCTCATGTGGGAAGGAGGTGCCTAATTGCTTGAGCCACCTCTGCTCTCTGCTTTGTTCTTTCTCTTGTCGTGTCAGCTTGCCGTGCCAGACTGTCGCATCAGCTCGCTGTCTTGCTCGTCTTCTTTAGGAGGCACTGGGAACCAAAACCAGGACCTCCCAAGTGGTAGACAGGAGCTCAATTGCTTGAGCTACATCCGCTTCCTTAGTAGAGTAGCAAAGTTTTATTTATTTTTTCTTTCTTTAGATTTTTAATTACTTTTTGTTTTTCTTTATTTACCCTCCCCCCCAACTAGATAGTTCGCTGGTCTGTCTGCTCATTGTTTGCTGTTTGTGTGCCTTCTCCCAGAGGCACCGGGAACTAAACCTGGGACCTCCCACATGAGAGAGGAGTGCCCAATGGACTGAGCCACTTTGGCTCCCTGCGGGCTGTGGCGTCTGCTGGCTTGTGGCATCTGCTTGTTGCGGGGGAAGCAGAGTCTAGCTCTGTTGTGATGGAAGGCAGTGTTTTAGCTCTGTTGTAGCGGGAGGTGGCATCTGCTCATCTTCTTTTAGGAGGCATCAGGACCCAAAACCAGGACCTCCCATGTGGTAGATGGGTGTGCCAGTGGTTGAGCCACATCACCTTTCCCTCAGCAGAGTTTTAACTAAGAGATGTAGGGATGATGGTATAAGAAAAACTCCAAAATAATGATCACTGCAATAACTGTTCCAGGCAAGGTTCACCAGTGGATTCTAAAAAAACTAGTGGTTGAAATTTTGATGAGAAATAGGATATTTACATAGTCTACAAAGGGATAAATAACTTTTCAGTGGAGAAACCAAGCAGATACAAAGTGATTGGACAAATAAGAGATCATGTACCTCCCGATAAGCTGCACTGAGGAAACATTACCACTTCTGTGGTATTACTGCCCAAAGCTCATAACCTAAATCTAATCACAAGGAAACATTTGAGAAACACCAAATTAAAGAAGTCATTCTACAAAAAACTAACATCTGTACTCTTCAAAAACCTCAAGGTCATGACAGACAAAGGAAAAACTGCAAGACTGTTCCATTTTACAGGAGACTAAAGAGACATGACAACTCAATCTGTGAACCTGGCTTGGTTGCTGTACTATTTTTTTTTTTTTTCCTTTTTGCTATAAAGGACATGAAAGGTATAATTGGTGGAACTTAGAATAAGATATATCTATAGGTTAGATAATACTTTATCAATGTTAATTATTAATTCTACAATTGTACTGTGATATTTATGAAAATGTCTTGTTTTTAGGAAATATATCCTGAAATATTCAGGGTAAAGGAGCATTATGTCTGTAATCTACTGTAAAAATGAAAAACCACTGTTGCAACTTTCTATAAATCTGAGATTATTTAAAAATAAAAAGTGAAAAATTAAGTCCCACAATGCGATAAGCAGGGGAGCGGATGTGGCTCAGGCAGCTGAGCTCCTGCCTACCATGTGGGAAGTCCCGGTTTCAGTTTCCGGTGCCTATGAAAGAAGATGAGCAAGACAGTGTGAGCTAATGTGATGGGCTGGAGTGATGAGCTGACACAACAAAAAGACACAAGGAGGAAAACAAAATTAGAAACACAACAAGGAAGGTAGCAGAGGTGGCTCAAGTGATTAGGTGCCTCCCTCCCACATGGGAGGTCCCTGGTTCGGTTCCAGGGCCTCCTAAAAAGAAGATGAGCACACAACGAACAGACACAGTGAGCACAAACAGCGAGGGTGGGGCTAGAAATAAATAAATATATATTAAAACAAGATGTGATTAGCACTATAATACAGTTATGTATTCAGTGCTTATGATAACAGAGAAAAGGAAAAACTAATTCTTGCCTGGACAAACTGGGGATAACTTTACAATGATTTACAGAGCTGAGTCTTGAATAATTATTAGTAGCTCTCCAGGAGCAGAAACAGCTAAGGCCTTTCTGAGAAGAAAATACACAAGCAAAAGCATAGGAAATATGAAGGAGATGATGTGATTTTAAAACTCTGCATAACTTAGTGTTTTTGTTACACTGATGTATGGGATTTTTGGTTGTGTGGAAGGGAGGGGTTGAGACTATGGCTGGAGTTGAGACTTGAGAAGTGGAACTGCAACCCAGATTCTAAAGGGTTTTGCATGCCACACTAAGGCACCTGGATTATTACTATGGCAATAAAGCTCAGAGGAAGTGAAGTTTTTAAACTGTAGAGTGGTAAGATCAGATACACGTTTTCAGAAAGCTAACTTGCAGTAGTAGTGTGAAAAATGGAACAGGTTTGCCACAACCAAGGTAATAGGGTCAGGAAATTTTACTGAAGAACCGACAGACTTGCTAATCAAGTGACATATGAATAAAGCCAGGGAAAAATGAAGAAGAAATGAAGTTTTTTATTTTCTGAGTTTGAGGTCATGCAGAACATTCAGAGAGTGATGTCCAGAAGGAACCCAGAAATCTGGGAGATTTTCCCAATAAAACTGAGTATATGGAAAGAAAAAATTAGCCACCACAAAACTCATAACCTTATATTTCATTATAGCAGTGCTTCTTGGATATGCCCAAAAACTTCTTTCTCCCTACCTTACGTTTTTAAAACTGAGAATAAACTATTTAGCAGAAATATGTCTTTAAACCCAATCAAAATATTAGCTGTATAGTTCATCTGGATATGTTCATAAACGGGGAAGCAACTATGAGAATTCTGGACTTCACACAGTACAAGTCACGTACCTGAGTTAATTTGGGTGTATAAGCTTCCATTTCTTGTCTAATACTTTGAAAAGAATTAATAATGTCCTGACTTGTTGCATACTGTAGTGACTGGATTGGAGTTGGACCATGATAATACCTGAAGATGAGCACAGAAGGAATTACTAACTATACAGAGTAAAAGTGGTCAACATTTGCCTTTCAAATATTTTAATGGTCAATATGTTTTCCCAATGGAAAAAAAGGTACTACAGTTAAAAGAGATTTCAATGAAACAATTTAATTCCCAAAAGTGAAATAAGGAATAGCAGAAAGACCAGAATTTTATTTTCTTGGCTTTGACCATATTTAGGTTGCTTTCTGAGAGGCACAAAGTAAATGTTTAAGAAAAAAGGATACTATATTTTTATGGTACCAAATATAAAAAAAAACATGAGTGATACACTTTAAGAATACGTTCAGCACTAAATTATTTTATATAACTATTCTGCCTCAAGTTAATTCAGAAATATAGACCAAACTTACCTATCTGACTTCTTGAGGTTTAGTGCAATTGTCTTAATGGAATTATTTTTCCCCAAGTCTTCATATTCAATGGACTCTTGTAACTTCGCCTGTAATTATTAACATAGTACTTTTTATTTTGTCAGTAATTTTTCTCTATACAAGTAATGAACATGACTCAAAAAAAAAACTATACACAAGGGTATAAAATGAAGCCTTCCCACCATGAATCTCACTTCCTAGAGATGACTGCTATACAAATTATCAAATCAATTAACACTCTCAACCACATATACATTACAGGTATATCTCATTTTACTGTGCTTGGCTTTAATGTGCTTTGCAAATACTGTGTTTTTTTAATAAATTGAAGGTCCGTGGCATCTGTTTCAAGCAAGTCAATTGTTTTCCCAACAGCATGTGCTCACTTCGTGTGTCACATTTTAATTAAGGTATGTATATCTTTTTTTAAAAAGATATAATGCTATTGTACACTTAATAGACTAGTTGTGTAAACATAACTTTTATATGCACTGGGAAACCAAAAAAATTCATGTGACTTTATTCTGATAAGCTGTAACTGCACCTGCAACATCTCCAAGATATGTCTGTACCTGTTTCCTGTATATATCCCTGACCACACTAAGTATTACTGAAATTCTAATTTTTTGCCAATCTGGTAGATAACAATTGGTATCTTGCTTTTTCCTCCCAAATTAATTTCCATTCTTTCTGTTATCTATTAGGTGCAACTAAAGTTTTTTTTGTACAAATTCTTTCAATATTAAGGAAACTAATCTTTTACCGTATGTGTTAAAAATATTTTTTTCTCCCTGCTTGGTGTTTTTTTGGTTTCAATTATTAAAAACTTCACCCTCCCCTTCATTTCTTTTGTTTATACTCCTGTGGTTTTATTTATTTATTTATTTTTGCTTAAATCTTTGATCCCTCTGGCATTTATTTTGGAATAAGGAGAAAGTTAGAAAATGTGATTTTCTTTTTACTAAATGATTAACCAATCTAACACCATACTTAATTCCTCTGTATTTGGGTTTATTTCTAGACTCTTTATTTTGGTGTTACTAATCTGTTTTCACCTGTGTTAGAAAAAAATTAAATTTCTACAGTTTTGTAATAAAAACACATTAATATAAAAGAAACAAAAATCTACATAAACATTTGTGAAAAGTAATTATATCTCATACTCTATATAGTTTGAAGTTCATCTGGTCAACTTTCATCTGTAGCTAACAAATCTAGATCAAAATCCTTGGATTATTAAATGTATTTCAAACAAGGTCAATTTGTAAACTTAATATTAAGCATCCCATTTTTTTTTTTTTTATAAAGATTTATTTATTTTACTTGATCCATTTTAAACCACCCTTCCCCATTTGCTGTTCTGTGTCTGTTTCATCTCTTCTCATCCTCCTCCTCCAGTCTTTACCAGGATTCGATCGTGAAGACCTCCGATGTAGGAGAGAGGTATTCTAGCCATCTGCGCCACCTCGGCTCCTGGTTTTTGGAACTTTCGGAGCATCTCATCTTGTCTCTCTCCTTTTACGTCATCATCTTGCTGCATGGCTCCTGGGGCCTGGCGGCTCACCGGCACACAGAGCCTGGCAGCCCATGCGCGTTCTATATATATTTTTTTATTTTACCGGGAGGTCCCGGGGATCGAACCCAGGTCCCTCCATATGGCAGATGGACGCCCAACCATTTGAGCCACATCCGCCCTCATCCCCCTATTTTAAGAGTCCCAATGGCTCCATTATAGGAACAAATCTGAAAATCTCAGCATGATATTCAAAGTAACACACTGATCAGTTCGACCTTACCTAGACTGAGCCTTATTATTATTATTTTTAACCAATTTTTCAACTCTATATCCTTCACCCAACTTTACCTAAGCCACATCCCTACCCAAGCTCCCATAATAATCCAAACCCCTAAGCTTCTGGCAAGATATATTAAAATACTTAATTGAAAGTACTTTAAATGCAGGGACCCTGAATCTCTCATTCTATAGAAACCTTTGTAGAACACACAACAGTCAACCACTGACTTGAAAGAATATCTAGAGCCAACATTCACTATTAAATACTGTGAAAATTTCCGTAAACAACTAAATTTGCAAACTCTTTCACTACCAAAAATCAAGGTTACTTAATGCAATAGTGTTGCAGAGAATAGCATCACTTCTTAGACTTCTTCTTTAACCTCTTGATCACTTATATTTTAGTTTCACTTTTTTTGGTTCAAAAAAGAAGTATCTTATTGGTTTTGCTTTTTTTTAAAGATTTATTTTTATTTATTTCTCCTCCCCTCATTGTTTTGCACTAGCTGTCTGCTCTCTGTGTATTCTTCTGTGTCTGCTTGTCTTCTCTCTAGGCGGCATTGGGAACTGATCCTGGGAACTTCCAGAGTGGGAGAGAGGCGCTCAATCTCTTGTACCACCTCAGCTCCCTAGTCTGCTGCATCTTTCATTCTCTCTCCTCCGTGTCTCTTTTTGTTGTGTCATTTTGCTGCGTCAGTTCTCCGCGTGGGCAAGCGTTCCTGCCCGGGCCAGCTCGCCTTTCACCAGGAGGCCCCAGGAATCGAACCCCAGGCCTCCCATATAGTAGACAGAAGTCCAATCACTTGAGCCACATCCGAGTCCCATTATTGATTTTAATTTTAAAAGTAAAACCTGCTTGCAGAAAAATATTAACTCTCCCATAATCCCTTTACTGAAAAATAACCATTTAGAGCAAATTATTTTAAAGCCCTTTTTAAAAATCATAAATTATTATTATTATTATTTTTTTTACATTTAACATTATATCATACAGTCTGTTCTGTGAACTTTTTGATTCACTATATCATTAATCCTTTTAAGTCATTAATGGCTGTATCAAACTCCACTGTCTGGATATACCACAGACATTAGGATATATCATTTTCTCTATTATAATACTGTAATAAACATTGTATCTAAATCTTTGCATGCATCTGAAGTGGAATACTGATGGATCAAAGGTCATAAAAATTTAAAATTCTGATACATGTTACCAGAATATCCTCTAAAAAAGCATATCATAATTTAGTTTTCTAAAGGAGAGGGAGGGAAACTTAATAGGGATAGAGTAGCTTGGCAAAGTAAGGAGGAAAGAAGGAATCTGTAAGTAGATAACTGTTCATACTCCCACACCAAATGACTTCTTTGATATTTATAATGAGAAGACATTTCCAGCTCTGAAATGCTAGGTTTAACATGAGGGCCAAATCAATTTTTTTTCCAATCATATGACATCAAACTTTTTTTTACCATTATACTGCCTTTGTTAAATATGATTTCCTAGAAAACAAAACGATGTGTCAATTTGTGTGTGCATGTTAAAAAAAAACAACAACAAACCCTATTAAAATAGTTAACTGACTTGAGTCCATGGAAACTTGGTCGGCAAGCCAAAGCAGTACTCTCTATAAAAACGTTCTATACTTTAATGCAAATGCTAAATATCTTGGTCAGAAGAACTGAGTCAAATGGTATAATCAAGGGCCAAACACAAAGAACTGGCAGCTATATAAGGTATCTGGAGAAATCTGGACCCCAAATGGTCCAGACATTTTGCCCATACCCTTTTGACTGCTGGTTGAAAGCAGTCTGCATCTCTGGAATTCCCATCCATGCTGCTGGGCTCACCATTTTGCTCATTTTGTGTTTCTCTTAAAACAGAGGAAAAAAATCGATGTTAAAAAACCACAAGCAAAAACAACAACACAACTCCATCAGGTTACCTTGAAAAGCACAGCTACTGTGCTTTTGAATATATACTTAACTGTTTCCTGAGACCTGCTGCCAGGACCATGGCACTGTGATGGTTAAATCTCTTGATGATGGCAGCATTGCTATTCTCCTTTATGGATTTAGAAGAATTGGAAGTAGATGGCACAGAGGAAATGCCATAGCCCTGTGAGAAACAATTTAGTAGATTAAAAATCAAAATAAGGTTCTGATTTTCTTGTCTAGTATGAAATATGCTTAACTGAAAAAATTTGTGGATGAAGGGACTTTAAGAGCATTATTAAATACTAATAGGTAAACATTAAAAACCACGTAAATAAAATAAAAAAAAAAAAAGAGCAACTAAAGAGACAATGATCATTAAACGCAATATAGGATTCCTGGATGGGCTCTAATTATGGAGGAGTAAAGACTCAAAAGGACATCATTGGAGCATATGAAAAATTTGAATAAAAACTATAAGCTTTATATCTAGGTTAAGTTTCTTGAACTTAACTTCTACTTAAGGTTACCCAAGTGAATATTCTTATTTTTAGAGAATGTACATGAAGTGTGTGTTCAAGGAGCATGATATATACAACCTACTCTCTACTATTCAGAAAATAAGTAGACAGATTGATAGATGGAATGGAAAGGTAGACAGAATGATACAGTAAATGTGGCAAAATGCTACAATTGGTGGATCTGGGTATATGAGCTTTGTATTATTTTGCAACTGTCCTTTAAGTCTGAAATTATTTCAAAAGTAAAAAGTTTAAAGAAAAAGAGCAATCCTAAGTGACATACATTTAAGAGATTTAGAAACATCACTAACTCCTTTTAGCATCACAATAAAGCACCTTAATCTTAAACTCTGCATATTATTTTTCTTAAGAGCAATAAATGAAGGAATAGGATACAGAGGGAAAAAAACACAGACTTAAGAGTTGGAAAGATACAGATTCAAATTCTGGCATTATCACTTTTTCCAATACAAGTCTAGGCAAGCTAATCAACTTTTCCAAGCAATATAAAATAGCACACGATATTGGAGAATTAGTATTTTTGAAACAAGTATTGAGTACATATGATATGCTTAGCCCACTAGATACAAAGTTGGTAAGATCCCATTCCATAGAGGTCTAGACAGCAGTGTGAAGCTGGACTATAAACCAGTACTATTTTTAACTAAGTGTTACAGGTGCTATGAGAGAGGAAGTAGTCAATTCTATAGGTGAGAAGGTAAGTAGGTTAGAAAAAGCTTCATGGAGCACCATTAGATGAACAAGTGCTTGCCAGGAAGACATGAAAGACAACTTTTCAGGGAGAGGAAATGGCTCAAGCAAGGGTATGGAAGCAAGGCAGTGAGTACTGTCAAGGTTTGTGTGTGCTTTTATCATGGTTTTATATGTATTTCAGTACAGCTGGAATGAAGGGTGGGCTAGGGATTGGTGAGACATAAGGCTAAAAAGGTAAAAGAAAGACCATAAAAAAGACTCATATGCCATTCATTCATTTATTAGATAACTGAGTACCTAATATATGTTATGTGCTGGGGATATGCCTGTAAACAAGAAGAAAGCCTGCCTCATGAAGCTTAAACTCTTATCGATGGGAGACTGACAAATCAAGGAAAACGAGATAAAAACAAGAACTTTTTTTGAAAGTGACAAATGTTATGAAGAAAATAAAGCGGTTGATATATGGAGTGAATGGACTTAGGACAAACTACTTTAGATACATTAGGGAAGGTCTCTCGGAAGAAGTGATATGTGAGCAGATGTCTAAAAGATGTGTAGTAGCAGCTAGTCAGGGGAAAAGCAGGTAAGGAAACAGGAAGTGCAAAGGCCCTGAGGTAGAGAAAGCTTGGCATCAAACTGAAAGAAAGCCAGTGTATCTGGAGCATAGTGAGTGAATGGGAGTGGTCCAACCTGAGACAGAAATAGTAAGGAGGAGCCAGATCAAGCACAGCCTGGTAGGAGTCTGGATTTTATTATAAGTTCAATGAAAAACCACTGACTTTTACATAGAGTATTATGATCTTACTTATAACTCTTACTACTAAGGAAGAATGAATTATAGGGAACAAGAGTAGAAACAGGAAGCTAATGCAAGCAATCAAGACAAAGATGCTGGTAGCTTAAAAGAGAGAAAGTGTAAGTAACTGTGTAAAGAGAAGATCAGAGTTGTATTGTAGAGGTCTTGGTAATGAATTGGATGCTGAAGGTGAAAGAAGAGAAATCAAGGAGACGCCTGGGTTTTTGGCTTGAGCAATTAAGTCCATAGTAATACTTTCAAGAAAGGGAAGACTCAGGAAGAAATACATTCATGAGGATGGGAATCAAAGGTTCCATTTTGGACATGTTAAGTTGAGATGTCTGAAATAAGTGAAAATATCAAGTAGGCAGTGGGATATAAGATTTTGGGAGCTCTGGAGTTAGACATACTAGGGGTATTTGTGTGTCGTCATTACATAATTAGGATTTAAAGCAATGGAATGGAGAAAATATCTTCAGAAGATATTTTCCCAAGACCATATCCTGGGACAGGTAAACCACCAAAGAAACACTGATTCAATTAACATTTCTAATAGGTGATTGATGTTGGCATACCTAATGGAACACTATGTAGGCATTAAAAAAACAACGATAATATTAACAGCTAATTATTTATTGAGCACTTACTGTGTACTAGGCTCTTTTAACTCTTATAGCAATCCTATGAGGCCAGTGCTATTATATTCTCATTTTTATAAGAAAACTGGGCTTAGAGGTTAAAAAATGGCAGAGTCTAAGGCAGGTTGAATTTAAAGACTAGGTACTTAACAACTATGTTAATTTAGCTTGAACTGATACTGACAAAAAGCAAAGTGATAGAGAAAGTTACGAAAGTATGTACAATATGCCTTCATTTTTATTTACTTTTTCTTTTAAGCACTGAAAAAAAACTGCCCATCATACTAAGCTATTATCTCTAAGCTTCATCAAACTTCATTTTCTCAGGATGATTAAAGAAGGCTGTGTTTATAATGTGCTGAGATTGACAAAGGAAATGACTAGTATTTACCAAGAAAATGACTAAAATTCACCAATGAGATGACCCACTTATGCGGCAAGGATTAATTTCTATTAATTTATA